>SJYA01000487.1:562089-576556 GCA_006410615.1 Neotragus moschatus
TTAGCATTGTAATATTTTTTTGCATCTTGTAGAAGTTTGCAATTGTGAGCTTTAGAGCTGAGCTGGAAAAAAGTCCAAATCCAATAAAGACTAGAGTTCTACTTTATGAGATCACTCAGTCCTTAGTATACAAATAAATCTCTTATAAGATCGTATTGATCCATGCATCTCTATCACAAAGAAAATATAGATTCTAAACACTTTGATCAATAAAACAAGTAGTTTTATATAAGCATATAAAAAGGAAAATAAAATACACGTATTAGTCAACCATAGAAACCATAAAAACTATCATAATGTTCATTTTTCCTTGAAACTATTTACTAAGTGTACCCTCTTTCAAGAAGTCTGTTACATGTGAAATTTTCCTACATTCTAGTTCCATGAGGATAATTTAATACTTTTTTCTATGATGTTTGACAATAATAATAATAAAGCTAGATCACATTTTTGAGTACATTTATACAGTTTTATTTGGTTTTAAGTCTTATGCTATGAAGTAAGTATCACTACCTGTTTTAATAAAGGAGTGAACTGAGGCTGCTGGAGGAACAGAGATTCACTCTATCACTTGCTATACTTATCTCAACTCCATGTAAGTCAGTTGACATCCCCTGTGCTCTAATAACCAATAATGTGAACTGTGGATGTATCATTGTAACTGCCCAGCTGCAGCTCTACCCAACCTGCTCCTCTTTTGGGCCACTAGCTATCTAACTCATTGCCAACTTTGTTTCCCTAAAACTTGGCTCTGATTCTCAGGTAAATGAAACAGGTGTTTACCTTTGCACATTGTCTGAAAAGCAAACTGTGGCACTTTGCTTTTCAGACAATGCTTATTAGTACTGTCGGACATAGTTCTAAGCACTGTCCATGTGTTATTTCATTTAAGGCTGATAACCCATGAGGTAGACTCTCTTATTTTTCTCACTTTACAAATGAGAAATTGTGTAGTATCAAAAGAGGAAGAAGACTTCTGACCATCTGCCACATAGGACATTGTAGTGCAAAGCTTGAAGTGAGTGTTTGCGACTCCTTGGACTGTAGCCTACTAGGCTCCTCCGTTCATGGGATTTTCCAGGCAAGAGTACTGGAGTGGGTTGCCATTTCCTTCTCCAGGGAAACTTCCCGACCCAGAGATCGAACCTGGGCCTCCTGCATTCTCCCGCATTGCGGGCAGATGCTTTATCGTCTGAGCCACCAGGGAAGGCCCCCAAATCAGTCTGACTCCCAGGTTCTTGTCCATGGCCTCCGATACAAGAAATAATTCTCAGTCCCCCTCCTTATGTGCCTTCTTGCAGCCACTAGTAATCTTCAGTATCCCTCCTTCTCAGTGTCTCCATTTGCTCTTCTCCAGTCTCTTCAACTGACACAATCCTCCTTCTACTTTTCATGCAGCCTCATTGTGCTCTGCAATCATGTGCAAAACTCAAAGTTAATGCTGGATCCACTTTATGTTGCATTTTGGGCCTGAATGGCTACCAGTTATCAGTGTCTGTACATTTAGGATATAAGCTACTTATTTAGCCTCCCCAGGCACTCTGAGGACTTAAAAGTGCAGAGTCTAACTGGGTGCATCTTTCCTGGGTAGGACCCAGTTAGTCTTACTGGTGGTATCTTTATTTATCTGTTGCTGTGGTTTCCTGGAAACTAGATACTAACTTTCAATGACAGCTGGCCTTTTTCCTTGGTGAACAGGTAATTTTCTTGTATTATGGAAAGATCATGAGTTTTGAATTACAAAGACCCAGTTTCAGACATCAACTCAGCCTTTTAGTAGCAACTTTCATCAAGTTATTTAAACTCTTGAGCTTAATTTACCAGCTGTATAATAGATATTGTAATACATATGACATCAGGCTTATTGTCAATTCAAATCAAATAATGTATATAAATGACATTAGCAAAATCCCTCCTGTATAGTTAGCTTTCAATAAGCCCTTCTTGTTATCAAATTTCTTAACCCTAGATCCTTACCAGTTCTCTCCTTTCTATTCCAGCTCTGTCATGCCTGGGTTCCTCTACTTGGATAATAGTGTTTCTAAGCCTGGACATTCCCTTTGTTTCTGTGATACCAGTTGGATCTCTGCTGTAATCTGTTTGTCTCTGCTATAATCCTTCCCAGACTAAAATNCAATTTCTCATTTGTAAAGTGAGAAAAATAAGAGAGTCTACCTCATGGGTTATCAGCCTTAAATGAAATAACACATGGACAGTGCTTAGAACTATGTCCGACAGTACTAATAAGCATTGTCTGAAAAGCAAACTGTGGCACTTTTAGTCTCTGCTATAATCTGTTTGTCTCTGCTATAATCCTTCCCAGACTAAAATTATAGCTGGAATCTAATAATAATCATATAAATCTTAACGTCTGGGAACTGATTTGAATTTACAAACAACTTTTAATCTATAGTCCCTACTCACCTGCCAGTAAAATAATGTACCCCAGGCTTGCACCCATACTGAGTCCTATGTCTTGCCTCTTCCAAGCTGAGGCTATATTGCCTATAGATATATTTATACTGTACTAAGTCCTTTTGGATTCACCACGTCATTTGATTCTTTCAGTAAGTCACTTGAGAATGTGTAGTGGGTCAAAGGAAGAAATAGAGACTTGCATTTTTAAAACAATATTGCGTAAAACCATATGAAATTGCTGATATGTGGACATTTTTGACATACACAAACAAATTTTTATGACTCAATCTTGTTTCTCAGTTACTAAGTCATGTCCAACTCTTTGCAACCCCATGGACTGGAGCATGGCAAGCTCCTCTGTCCTCCAATATCTCCTGGAGTTTGCTCACATTCATGTCCATTCAGTTGGTGATGCTATCTAACCATCTCATCCTCTGCCACCCCCTTATCCTTTTGCCATCAATGTTTTACAGCATCAGGGTCTTTTCCAGTGAATCGGCTCTTTACATCAAATGGTCGAAGTACTGGAGCTTTAGCATCAGTCCTTACAATTAATATTCAAGGTTGATTTCCTTTAGGATTGATTGGTTTGATCATGCAATCCAAGGGGCCTCTCAAGAGTCTTCTCCAGCACCACAATTTAGAAAGAATCAATTATTCACCTCTCAGTCTTCTGTAAGGTCCAAATCTCATATCCATACATGACTACTGCTAAAATAATAGCTTTGTCTAGACAGACCTTTCTCAGTGAAGTAATGCCTATACTTTTTAATACGCTGTCTAGGTTTGTCATAGCTTTCCTTCCAAGCAGCAAGAGTCAAGAGACTCTTTAGATAGTTTTCACTTTCTGCCATCAGGGTGGTATTATTTGCATCTTGAGGTTGTTGATATTTCTCCAAGCAAACTTATTTCCAGCTTGTGATTTATCCAGTCTGTATTTCACATGATGTACTCTGCATATAAAAAGCAGAGACAATACTTTGCTGACAGAGATCCATATAGTCAAAGCTATAATTTTTCCAGTAGTCATGCATGGATGAGAGACTTGGACCATAAAGAAGGCTGAGCACTGAATAACTGAGGTTTTTAAAATGTGGTGTTGGAGAAGACTCTTGAGAGTCCCTTGGACTGCAAGGAGATCCAATGAGTCAATCCTAAAAGAAATCAAATCTAAATATTCACTGAAAGGACTGAAGCTGAAGCTCTAATACTGTGGTCACCTAATGCACAGCACTGATTCTTTAGAAAAGACCCTGATGTTGGGAAAGATTGAAGGTAGCAGAAGAAGGGGACAATAGAGGATGAGATGGTTGGATGACATCACTGACTCAATAGACATGAGTTTGAGCCAACTCCAGGAGATGGTGAAGGAAAGTGATA
Organism: Neotragus moschatus; assembly: GCA_006410615.1. Lineage (NCBI taxonomy): Eukaryota > Metazoa > Chordata > Mammalia > Artiodactyla > Bovidae > Neotragus > Neotragus moschatus. The sequence goes on from SJYA01000487.1 coordinate 565,888, forward strand.
CCTGTTGTGCTGCAGTCTATGGGGTCACAAAGAGTCGACACAACTGAGCAACTGAACAACAAAAATAACTCTTCAGTTCAGTCACTCAGTCATGTCCGATTCTTTGTGACCCCATGAATTGCAGCACGCCATGCCTCCCTGTCCATCACCAACTCCTGGAGTTCATTCAGACTCACGCCCATCGAGTCAGTGATGCCATCCAGCCATCTCATCCTCAATCATCCCCTTCTCCTCCTGCCCCCAATCCCTCCAAGCATCAGAGTCTTTTCCAATGGTCAACCCTTCGCATGAGGTGGTCAAACTACTGGAGTTCCAGCTTTAGCATCAATCCTTCCAAAGAAATCCCAGGGCTGATCTCCTTCAGAATAGACTGGTTGGATCTCCTTGCAGTCCAAGGGACTCTTAAGAGTCTTCTCCAACACCACAGTTCAAAAGCATCAATTCTTTGGTGCTCAGCCTTCTTCACAGTCCAACTCTCATATCCATACATGACCACAGGAAAAAGAATAGCCTTGACTGGATGGACCTTAGTTGGCAAAGTAATGTCTCTGCTCTTCAATATGCTATCTACATTGGTCATAACTTTTCTCCCAAGGAGTAACCAATATAAGTTAAATAAGCAGAGTGACAATAAACAGCCTTGACATACTCCTTTGCTAATTTTGAGCCAGTCAGTTGTCCATGTCCAGTTCTAAATGTGGCTTCTTGACTCACAGTTTTCTCAGGAGACAGGTAAGGGGGTCTGGTATTCCCATAACTTTAAGAATTTTCTGCACTTCGTTGTGATCTACAGAGTCAAAGATTTTCTTATAGTCAATGAAGCAGAAGTAGATGCTTTAACAGATCTCCCTGCTTTCTCCATGATCCAACAAATGTTGGCATTTTGATTTCTGGTTTCTGTGCCTCTTCACAACCCAATTTTTACATCTGGAAGTTCTTGGTTCACATACTGCTGAGGCCTAGCAGAAGGATGTTGAGTATAACCTTACTAGCATGTGAAATGAGCACAATGATACAGTAATTTGAACATTGCCTTTCTTTGAGATTCAAATGTAATCTGACTTTTCCAATCCTGTAGCCATTGCTAAGGTTTCCAAATTTGCTGACATAATGAGAGCAGCACTATAGCAGCAGCCTTTATTAGGATTTTAAGTAGCTCCGTTAGAATTCTGTCAACTCCACTAGCTTTGTTCATAATAATGCTTCCTAAGGCCCACTTGACTTCAGTTCAGTTCGNGCATTGCCTTTCTTTGGGATTGGAATGAGAACTGACCTTTTCCAGTCATGTGGCCACTGCTGAGTTTTCCAAACTTGCTGGCATATTGAGTGCAGCACTTTCACAGAGCATCTTTCAGGATTTGAAATAGCTCAACTGGAATTCCATCACCTCCACTGGCTTTGTTCATAGTGAAGCTTCCTAAGGCCCACTTGACTTCACATTCCAAGATGTCTGGCTCTAGATGAGTGATTACACCATTGTGATTATCTGGGTCATGAAGATCCTTTTTGTACAGTTCTTCCATGTATTCTTGCCACCTCTTCTTAATATCTTCTGCTTCTGTTAGGTCCATACATTTTCTATCCTTTATCGAGCCCATCTTTGCATGAAAAGTTCCCTTGGTATCTCTAATTTTCTTGAAGAGATCTCTAGTCTTTCCCATTCTGTTGTTTTTCTCTATTTCTTTGCATTGATCATTGAAGAAGGCTTTCTTATCTCTTCTTACTATTCTTTGGAACTCTGCATTCAGATGCTTGTATCTTTCCTCTTCTCTTTTGTTATATAGTCACTAGCAGTCTGTTAATGAAAGAAAAGAATGTTTAAAACTCAGAATGGCACCAGGCCCCTCACCCATAAGATGCATTTTGGGATAATCTTGGCACCAAATGGTTCATCATGGGCCATAAAATGATTAACTTGAATCTTGAAGAAGGACAGATCACCATACAAATAGTTTCATTTACATAGATTAGGGGAACAATATCTAAATAGAACATACTGGTTTGTCAAGTAGGTTCTGAGTCAAGAGGTGGAACCAACTTGAAGACAGATTTTGGGGTTAATGCATAGTACAGTAGCATAGCTTAAGATAAACATTTCCATATGAAAAAGGCATTGGTTATCTCTAAGTTTGAGAATAGTTAACTTCAGGTGAAACCAGGTGTCATTATGGCAACACAGTATTTTAAGAGAAACCTTCTTTTAAATTTGTATAGAGAAGGAAAAAATAATGCTTGTTTGTTTCCTCCTACTGCTTAAGAGAGAGAAAAATGTCTGACACTTGCAGGCTATTTCCTCCATTTGGAGACTCCTGGCCTTCCTGCCTGTTACCCTCTCAAGTGTATCATTGTTGACTATTATGTGGATTTTTGGTTCATCTTACAAGTAAGAATAGTGCAAATGCAGGATGTTACAATTTTCTACCCATCCCTTTTTTTCTTGTTTTGTCTGTATCTTTCATAGGATTCTGGAGAAGGAAATGAAATCTCACTTCAGTATTCTTGCCTGGAGAATCCCATGGATAGATGAGCCTGGTGGGCTATATTCCATTGGGTCACAAAGAGTCAGACACGACTAAGTGATTGTCACACTTCACGTCACAGGATTTAACATTTTGAGATTCAAGATTTTAACTTATATTGTTTACAAAAATTATATATCCTGCAAGGTTATAGGAACTTTAAAAATTAAATTAATGAATAAAAGTTAGTCTAGATTAATATTGCTAATATTGAATTTCTCATCTATTAAATTGCCATGGCAGTAGAAATCACCTGGTTGAATTGCAATAATACTTTATTTAACTAATAAGCAAATTTTATTGAATACCAACTATATCAGAAACTTTAGAACTGAACAGGAAACAATTTTGTCTTCAAAAACTCTGTAGTGTAGTGAAATAAAATATGTAACATATCTAGGATGTAATAAGTAAAAAAAAATACTAAAAAATTTAAAAAAATTAAAATATGTAACATACCTCAGGGATTTACTAGGTATTAATATATACACAGAGTACATCATGAGAAATGTTGGACTGGAAGAAACACAAGCTGGAATCAAGACTGCTGGGAGAAATATCAATAACCTCAGATATGTAGATGATACCACCCTTATGGCAGGAAGGGAAGAGGAACTAAAAATCCTCTTGATCAAAGTGAAAGTGGAGAGTGAAAAAGTTGGCTTAAAGCTGAACATTCAGAAAGCGAAGATCATGGCATCTGGTCCCATCACTTCATGGGAAATAGATGGGGAAACAGTGGAAACAGTGTCAGACTTTATTTTGGGGGGCTGCAAAATCACTGCAGATGGTGATTGCATCCATGAAATTAAAAGACGCTTACTCCTTGGAAGAAAAGTTATGACCAACCTAGAGAGCATATTCAAAAGCAGAGACCTTACTTTGCCGACTAAGTCCGTCTAGTCAAGGCTATGGTTTTTCCTGTGGTCATGTATGGATGTGAGAGTTGGAATGTGAAGAAAGCTGAGTGCCGAAGAATTGATGCTTTTGAATTATGGTGTTGGAGAAGACTCTTGAGAGTCCCTTGGACTGCATGGAGATCCAACCAGTCCATTCTGAAGGAGATCAACCCTGGGATTTCTTTGGAAGGAATGATGCTAAAGCTGAAACTCCAGAACTTTGGCCACCTCATGTGAAGAGTTGACTCATTGGAAAAGACTCTGATGCTTTGAGGGACTGGGGGCAGGAAGAGAAGGGGACAGCAGAGGATGAGATAGCGCTGGATGGCATCACTGACTCGATGGACGTGAGTCTGAGTGAACTGCGGGAGCTGGTGATGGACATGGGGTCACAAAGAGTCGGACACAACTGAGCGACTGAACTGAATTGAACTGAAGTTAGAAATGGGCTTCCCTTGTGGCTCAGCTGGTAAAGAACCTGCCTGCCAATGCAGGAAACCCAAGAGACGTGGGTTTGACCCCTGAATTGGGAAGATTCCCTGGAGGAGTCAATAACAACCCACTCCAGTATTCTTGCCTGGAGAATCCCAAGGACAGAGGAGGCTGGTGGCATACAGTCTATTGGGTCGCAGAGTTGAACACAACTGAAGCAATTTAGCACTCACTGTCCTATCTCTAGGATAGTCTCGGGCTCCAAAATCCAGCTTCAACAGAGGGACCTCAGTTACTGATGAAACTATTTGCAGGGCAGGAATAGAAGCACAGATACAGAGAACAGACTTGTGGAGACAGGATGGGGAGAGAGAGGGTGGGACAGATTGAGAGAGTACCACTGACATAGTTATATATATACCACCATGTGTAAAATAGATAGCTGGTGGGAAGCTGCTATATAGCACAGGGAGCTCAGCTCAGTGCTCTGTGATGACCTAGGAGGTAGTGTGGAGGGAGGGTGGGAGGGAGATAGAAGAGGGATAGATGTATATATACGGCTGATTCTCTGGTAGCGCAGCTGGTAAAGGATCCGCCCACAATGCGGGGGACCTGGGTTTGATCCCTGGGTTGTAAGATTCGCTGGAGAAGAGAAGCACCACCCATGTCAGTATTCTGGCCTGGAGAATTCCATGGACTGTATACTCCAAGAGGTCGCACAGACTCCCACGCGACTGAGTGACTTTCACTTCAATTGAGAAATAAGGCAAACCCGAAGTAGCCTTAAAGATGAATACAAGGGAGAGGGTTGCTTTGAGATCAGGCAGAGAGAGCAGAAAGGAAACTAAGTGGCTGTTGAAATGTGATGACATAAAGGAAAGGCAGAAATCAAGAGTGAAACGTTTATTTCCTAGGTAGGCACAACAGTCATTACTAACACCGTTCACTGTGAGACTCAAACATGATAAAGACAAATTCAGAGTTGTGAGAAAGGATGAGCTCACTCAGAGCAATCTATGTAGATTAAAAAGAAAGGGAACAAAAGTAATATTTTGATTTATGCCGGCATCTAAGAATGTCTAGAATATGAGGAGCCTCCGGCCTCAGAAACAAAACATTGGTTGAGGAGTGTTGAGGGAGTTGGAAGGCAAATCAAGAAAATGTGGTGTCTTGAAAGCCAAAGGAAGGGCAAGTTTCAAGACAGATTGTTTCCAGTATAATATAGCACGGATATATTATGAAAAGTGAGTCACTGAAACAGCTCATTCTAAAGTCACTGGTAAATTCACAAATATTCAGTCCAATGACCACCTGGCCACACAGATTATCCCATTTGTATCCTGTTTTCTTAATGGCTCAGCAGTTGAAGAATCTGCCTTCAATGCAGGAGACACAGCAGACACGAGTTTGCAGGACTATGTTCAGGACTCTGGGCAGGTTCTTACATTCATCCTTAAACTCCTTGTGACTATGGTGGTAGGTGCACATGAGAGATGATGCGAAAGGTGGTCCTTGGTAATTAATGGGTTAGGATGCCCTGTGTGATGTCAGCCAGAGACCTTTGAAACTGGGGGTTTTATTGCTTTGTCCATTTGTTTTATCATTAAGAAGAAAAAGATGCTATAAAACATGCACTCAGGTAATGCCTTAAATGCAGTCCTTTACAAAAGATGGTGGCAGCCTTTTCGGTTGCTCACAGTTAGATTCTATGATGATTTTTAAGGGTGAATTGTTAGAAGCCTTTCCATTTAGATATTTTTAAAAGTGTAATTGTTTGCCTCATTATGAAAGGCAAAGTATTCATTTATTTTATGATTTACTTTTTCTCTTTTTTCTTTTATCACACTTTACAAGCCTAAAAAGAATAATCTTTGAGTGCCTTTTTATAAGTTTCCTTTAGAAAAAGGTTCTTTTTTTTGTCTTTCATCATAGTCTTTTGACATAAGGAAAAAAATAACATTGATTTTTTTTTTCCTTAGCAAACATTTCTTTTAATGGAAACCTTAATTTGGCATAGATTTTCTGCTTTCCTGTTTGCAATTATTTGTGTTAATGCAGGCACAGAAAACAAGCATGTATTTATTTTCTCATCCATTTTATTTCCATTGCACTTCAGTAATTCCAATCTAATACCAAATAAAGTATTCTCCTGGAAAATGACTTCTGAGATTATTTTTTTTCTCCAGCATAAATTTGGTCTACGCAGGAGATGATTAGAAGATACTTAACTTCCTTGTTTGCACGTCAGTTTTCTTTTCCTCATAATAGGAATAAGGATATCGTCCATTGAGTTAGATTGTTGTGAATATTACTATGATCATGTGTAGAAAGTACTCTGCACAGGGTATGGTACATTATGAACATCAAACACACATTAGAGATACTACTATTTTTTCTTAAAATGATGGGTAGTGCACCCTCCCTGTCCCCTGACCTTATCCTTTTTGAGTGTGTTGTAATATATTAACATGGCCTTCATAGCTTGTGCTGTATTCTAATATGGTGTTACTATATCTAGTAGTCCATTTTCAGGCAAATGCTGCATTAGAGTGACTCCACATAAGCTTGAGATATCCCCTAGATGAATCTGTAAACACAGGTCAGTCATTACTTTAGTGCTTTTCTTTGTTCCCAAATCTTTGTTCTGTAGGTTTCAATGGGATCAGAATGGAGAATTTTGTCACATGAAGTCAGAGCAAGACTTCCTAAAGAAATTGTGGAAACATATTGCAAATGGAAGATGCCAAAAAGGAAAAGAATGTTTTAAGAAACAATTGCTTGAAAATGTAAATGATTTGAAAGATAACTATATATTGATAAAATATGACATATAATGAAGGCAAAAATAAATTCTATAATGACTTTATAGTTTAAAGTGACACATTTGGATATTCAAATGACCTGAACAAGTTCATATATTTCCAAAGTGCTAAAGCTCCCTCATTGTCGTTACTGATTCACTGAAGAAAGTGCCAAAAAAAAAAAAAAAAAAAAACCCCCACAAGAGTCAATGGTACTATTGGTAAACCAAACTCTTTCTTCTCCAAAAACAGTGTTTAGGAGAATTTTAAACAAGCTCCACTGTATTTACTCTTACTAGTGAGAGTAGAAGGCTATTGTGATGAAATATAGCCCCTCAATAAAACTATGTCTCCAGCACTTTTGCTCACAACCAAATATTCACAACTACAGCCTTACAGTATCAGGATTATCTATTACTTAGCTACACATTTATAAGATATTACCCTCATAAAGCTCAAGGAAATGAAATATATTTCAGCTTTGCACTGTGGAAACCTCAACATTGGCATTAAGACCTTAAGTTTGCCTTTAATATTTCTTCTGGATGTCCAAATTGGACTGGCCAGCAGTGTTTTTATGAGATAGAGTCAGAGAGTTCCTTTTCTCAGTGAGAACATGGGATGCAATTCTCACCTCTTATGGTGAACAGGTGAATATGTATGCATGTGTTCAAGGAATTTGTGGTTTGGTGTCAGCTTGACATTTTATTGTGTTATCTTGTTTCTTTCTAAATTGTCATTGTTGTTAAGGCTTGAGAAATGTTTAGCTTGGCAAATCCCTGCCAACATTTGAGGATGAATGCTATCCAGATTTAATATGTTCATTTTATTGACTGCTGACATTAAAGAATTAGGGCTAGAGTGCTAGAATATGACATGTTAGATGCTCCTAAAACTGTATTTTTTCACAGTGTCTGATAGATTTTATAAGTTTTGATCATAAAGATATCAATTTTATTACTATTACAAATAGTTTGAAAATACACATCAATTTATTTCTAGGTGACTTTCTTCTGTATACTTTTGTAAAAAAAAAAGAATTATTTTTTCTTTGAGAAAAGAAAGAGAATCATTTCTTGCATGATATTTTGGACTGTGAGAGAGATATTACTGAATATTTCAGGAAGCATTTATGTTTATCAATGGAATACTAGTAATTCACACTGTAACACTCCTATGTACTATATTTGTATTCCACAGGTTCTATAGGTTGAGAAATGCATCCCCTCACATTTTCATATTGAAGTTAAAACCTGAGTCCTTCAGAATGTGGCCTTATTTGGGTTCTTCCACAAGCTAAAAAATGCTAAAGATTCCCAGAAAATTACCAGATACTACAGGAGACACATGGAACAGATTCTTCCTCTTAGCCCTCAAAGGGTACCAACACTGGCTAAAACCTTGATCTTGGATTTCCAGTCTCCAAAACATTGAGACAATAATTTCCTGTTGTTGTAAGCCACTCACTTCATGGTATTTTGTTACAGCAGCCCTGGCAAACTAATACTTTGCACAGTCAGAAAACACCAATAGATGCATAAACCATTCCAGCCAGGAAGTGGTCACATTAACCCATTACTGTTCTGTCCAATGGGTACCCCTGCTTGACTAGTTACTAAATTTGTGAATATCACCCCTGTTACTACTGTCTCGGGAATAATCTTCATACAAAAAACAAGATTACAGTTAAACCCTGATGCTGGCCTTCAGTTTCTGAATTCAAAATAAATGTATCTGAGTAAATAAATTTAAAGCTGTCGTGGAATTCTGATATCCTCTGAATGTTATATTCCCAGGAATGGAAAGAACTAGTATTTCCATGTTACAGATAAGACAAATTGAGACTCAAAGCTGTTGAGATCAATTAAGGCCACATGGCAAGGAAGTATCAGAAGAATTCAATTTAAGCTTTAGGACTCCACTGGTTTGTCTGTTTGCCACTGTGTCCTCCAAATGGTGACTTGTCATACAAGCATTGACTATGCATAAAAGATAACATGGATATAAAGTAAAGNTAAGTCCCTTTAACATTTGTTGTAAAGCTGGTTTGGTGGTACTGAATCCTCTTAACTTTTGCTTATCTGAAAAGTTTTCTATTTCTCCATTAATTTTGAATGAGATGCTTGCAGGGTACAGCAATCTTGGTTGTAGATTTGTCTCTTTACATACTTTAAATATATACTTTAAATATATCCTGTCATTCCCTTCTGGCCTGCAGTTTCTGCTGAAAGATCAGCTGTTAAGCATATGGGGTTTCCCTTTTATGTTACTTACTTGTTTCTTCTCCCTTGCTGCTTTTCATATTCTTTCTTTTTGTTTAGTCTTTGTTAGTTTTATTAGTGTGTGTCTTGGCTAGTTTCACCTTGATTTTTTCTTGTATGGGACTCTTTGTGCCTCTTGGACTTGATTGACTATTTCCTTTTCCATGTTGGGGAAATTTTCAACTGAAATTTCTTCAAAAATTTTCTCATATTCTTTCTTTTTTTCTTCTTTCTCTGAAAGTGAAAGTAAAGTCACTCAGTCACATCCCACTGTTTGCAACACCATGGCTCCTCCATCCATGGGATTTTCAAGGCAAGAATACTGGAGTGGGCTGCCATTTCCTTCGCCAGCTGATCTTCCATACCCAGGGATTGAACCTGGGTCTCCTGCACTGCAGACAGATGCTTTCCCTTCTGAGCCACCAGGAAAGTCCCAATTACTTAAATGTTGGTGCATTTGATATGGTTCCAGAGGTATCTGAGAGTATCCTCAGCTCTTTTCATTCTTTTTACTTTATTCTGCTCTTCAGAAGTTATTTCCAGCATTTTGTGTTACACTCACTGATTCATTCTGCTTCAGATATTCTGTTATTGATTCCTTCAAGAGTATTTTTAATTTCAGTAATTGTGTTGTTTTTGTCTGTCTGATTATTCTTTTCTTCTTCTAGGTCTTAATTAATTCTTGCATTGTCTCCATTTTGTTTTCAAGGTTTTTGATCATCTTCGCTATCATTATTCTGAATTATTTTTCAGATAGTGTGCCTCTTTCCTCTTCATTTATTTAGACTTCTGTGTTTCTATTCTTTCCTTCATTTTTGTAGTATTTCCCTGCCATTTCATTATTATTATTTTTTTTAACTTACTGTGTTTGAAGTTGCCTTTGCCCAGATTTCAAGGTCTAATTCTTTCTTTCTTTTGGTTTTTTGCCCTCCTAAGGTTTGTCCATCCGTTTGTGTAAGCTTCATATAGGGTGAGATTTGTGTGAGTTTTTATTTGTTTGTTTGTTTGTTTTTCCTCTGATGGGCAATGTTGAGTGAGGTAGTAATCCTATCTGCTAATGATTTATGTTTTGTTTTTTGTTTAGATGAGGCATCCTGCAGAGGGTGCTACTGGTGGTTGGGTGATGCCAGGTCTTGTATTCAAGTGGCTTCCTTTGTGTGAGTTCTCACTATCTGATACTCCCTAGTGTTAGTTCTCTGGTAGTCTATAGTCTTGGAGTCAGTGCTCACACTCCAAAGGCTCAGGACTTGATCTCTAGTCAGGAATGAAGATTCTACAAGTGGTTTGTTATGGCAGTAATTAAAACAAATTAAAACAAATATCCAAAAATGAGAAACCAAAGATGAGCACCAGACAAATAGCAGTAACAAAATCAGGCAATTAATAATTAAAATAATGGAATATACACAATACCCATGAGCAAAGTGAAAACAGTCCAACAAAAATAAGGTACAGCAAACTGACCCAGTGAACAAAGGAAATAAAAAATTATATTTGTCAGTTAAGAACAGAACTAACTAAAGCAGAAACTGGAAAACAAAATGAAAGCGAGTTGCCAAGTGGGAAATAAAGCAATGAAAACAAAACTAAGAAATATATTGAGAAGAAAGGAAAGAAAGAAAAGAGAGAAAGAATAGACATGCAAAGTTAAATAGAGGTAGATGAAGAAGATTTATATACATTAAAGATCAACTGCAAGGGGAAAAGAACAGTAGGAAAGGCAAAGAAAGGAATGTTGCTGCTGCTGCTGCTAAGTC
>SJYA01000487.1:577888-620037 GCA_006410615.1 Neotragus moschatus
TAGAACTGCAAAAGCCCAATGTAGAAGCAGAGGTTTATAACAACAAAAAGTGTGACTGAATATACACATATACACCCATAAGCAAAATCAAAACAGTCCAACAACAACAAAAAATACAATAAATTGACCCAGTGAACAAAGGAAACCAAAAATTATACCTACCGGAACAAAACTAAGTAAAGCACAAACTGGAAAACAAAGGGGCCAATTGGGGAATAAAGCAATGAAAATAAAACTAACAAATATGTTGAGAGGAAAGGATATAAAGAAAAGAAACAAATAATAAATGTGCAAAGTTAAATAGAGGTAGATGAAGATTTATATACATTAAAGATTAATTGCAAGGGGAAAAGACCAGTAGGAAAAGCAAACAAAGGGATAAATGTAGAAAAAATAATAGGTTTAAAAAATTAAAAATTAAAAAGAGAGAAAAGAAAAAAGAATAAAAAGGAAAGCTCCACAAAACTGCAAAAACCGAATATAGAAACAGAGGTTTATAACAACAATAAAAAATGTGACTGAGGGGAAAAAATTTCAAAAGCTTAGTTAGATTTCATACTGCCAATAAAATTGACAACTACAACGGAGGGGGGATAAAAGCAAAGAAACAATCCAGAAGTATCTGTAGAACAAGTCAAAACATAAGAATAATAAATGTTTATCTTGAGTCATTGCTGTCCTTTCCCTCGCTGGGAGTCACAGTCCACCTCATCTCCCTAGGATGCCCTCCAATACCTGTCTGATCTCTAGACCTGCTGTGAGAGCAGCTCAGATTCTAATCTGGTCCTACTCCTGTATGTTCTTGCCTCCAATTCCACAGCTATCAGCACTAGTGAGTTTTCTTTTGTGGGAGCTCTCAATGACCTTTTATATATTCCGTAGACACAGAGCCTACCTAGTTGATCGTGTAGATTTAATCTGCAGCTTGTACAGCTGGTGGGAAGGTTTTGGTTCTTCTTCCTTAGCCACACTGCTCCTGGGTTTCAATTGTGGTTTTATTTCTACTTCTGTACGTGGGTCATCCACTGGGGTTTGCCCCTGAGGCTTCCCTGGAGGACTTGGGTTTGTCCTGTGAGGGCCAGGTGTAGAAGTATTATAGCTAATTGAGTCTCAGAAGTTCTGGCAGCACCAGGTACCCAGGGGGGGCTGGCGGATAGGGCAGCAGGAAATACATGCTCTAGAAGGGTATGGCAATCAGTATTGGGCAATACACTCCAGTATTCTTGCCTGGTTAACCCCCCTCCCTGACAGAGAAACCTGGCAGGCCACAGGTCTACAGAGTCACAAAGAGTTGGACAAGACTGAAGTGATCCTGCATGCATAGACACAAGACTTTTTTTTTTGCCTGTGGCAGCTTTGCCCTGGTGAGAGTTGAGCATGAAGGTGGCACAGCTACTTGCTTGCATGGAAACTGGTGGTGCCAAGGTTGCAGGGACACAGACTGCCTCCACTGCAGGAGTTATGGCCCTATCTGAGTCTTTTTTCGAGCCTCTTGTAGCTGGAGATCAGAAGGCCTCTTTGGCTAGTCTTTCTCCATAGCTCTGCCTGTTCAGGAACTTAGAGGGCTCCCTTGCCTGGGGTCCTTCTCTGCTGTTCAGGCATCAGGCACAAGAAGCCCCCCCCCCCCCCCCCCGGTTGTCCTATTCTGTAGATATTTGTGTCAGGCACTTAAAGGGGCAGCCTGGGTGGGATCCTACTCTGTAGTTCAGTGCATCAGGTGTTTGATAGGCTAGCCTGTCTGTTGTTCAGCTGCCTATGCTGGCATGTGGGGAGAGAGAGGGTATGGTGATGGCTCCACCCCCTAGGCATGACTCAGCAGTATCGCCTTGCTTCCATGGCTGCCCAGCTTTCCTCCACAGGCATTCCACACCACAGTCTCCTCCCTCATATCCCCTCCATCCGTCTCTCCACAGTCAACAGCAGCCCTCACCCTGGGATTGCTCCACAATCCCTAAACTCCAGCTCTCAGCCATTGTGCCTTTCAGGGGACCTGTGTCCCTGTCTGGGGTATGTATGGCTGCAGCAAGGACTGTCTGATTCTCATTCCATTTAGGCTGCCACAAATCAGCTATTTCACTCTCAGCCTTAAACTTTTCTCCTCTAACTCAGACAAGTGCTCCACTGTGGGGATTGGACCCTTCCTTCAGTTCTCCCACATGCTGAGGCCAGGGGTCCTACTAGAACTCCTGGTTTTCCCCCTAGCTCCTTTATCCTACCAAGTGTTGCATGGTACTGTATATTCTTTCCCACTGGTCAGGTACTCCTGTCCACTCTCAGCTGGTTTCTGCATGCACTTCTGTGTCTGAAGGTGTATTCCTGATGGATCCATGGAGAGAGATGAACCCCACATCTGTCTACTCCTCTGCCATCTTGTTCTCTGCCACATCTTCTTAATCTCTTCTGTTAGATCCTTACTGATTCTGTCCTTTATTATGCCCACCCTTGCATGAAATATTCCCTTTATACCTCCAATTTTCTTGATGAGATTTCTAGTCTTAAGCTTTTTATAGTTTTCCTTTATTTCTTTGCATTGTTCATTTAAGGAGGCTTTCTTATCTCTCCTGGCTATTCTCTGAAACTTTAATTGAGTTGGGTTTATCTTTCTCTTTCCCTTTTTCCTTTGCGTTTCACTTCACTTCTTTCCTCAGCCATTTATAAAGCCTCCTCAGACAACCACTTTCCCTTCTTGTATAGGATTTGATTAGGTCATATCTGAATGGCCTNGAAAAAGAATGACAATGTGCACCTCTGTTGTGTTCAAATGGGCCTTATAAAGGAGACTGCTAATTAAATGACTAAGATAAGTTAAAAATATTTTATATTTTAACTTCTCTTTTTATTTGAATTTACTCATTTTTCTTTGGTCTTCTGTAGTGATGTTCTAGCTTACTCACATCAGTAAATTTTGAGTATATATGAGTTTTAAGGAGACTATGCCCTTGCAAACTGTAAACATTTCTGTAGAGTGTGAATACTTTTACATATTGCTTAAGGAATACCTGACTTTTGAAAATCATCCCCTGATTTGCTTTGCCCTGACACAAGTTACATGGTGCTCTAAATATACATATTAAAAGCAAGAATGCTGCTTTTCCAAACAGCAAGTTTTGTTACCATAGAAGAGTGATCCAGTTATCTTTGATATTATTTTTCCTCCCTCTTATTTATTTGAAATAATTATTTAGAAAAATCTGTCATTGTTTTCATAAGGTGACTTTTTTCTGGTGAGTTGTGGTATTTCAAAGAAGCTGCTTTTTCTACTTTTCATTATGTGAACTCAGAGCTGTTTCTTTTTTAAATTAAATTAATTTTAAATTTATTTTTTAATTGAAGGATAATTTCTTTACAGAATTCTGCTGATTTCTGTCAAACACCAACATCAATCAGCCATAGGTATACATATGTCCCCTGCCTCTTGACCCTTCCTCCCACCTTCCTCCCCATCCTCACCCCAGGTTGTTATAAATCCCTGGTTTGAGTTCCTTGAGGCATACAGCAAATTCCCACTGGCTGTCTACTTTACATATGCTAATATAAGTTTCCATGTTTCTCTCCGTACATCCCACCCTCTCCTTAATTACTTAATTTTAATTAGAGGATATTTACTTTACGATTAAATGATTATTTTTGTCATACATCACCATGGAGCAGCCATATGCAAACATGTGCCCCCTCACTCCCAAATCCCCCTCCACTTCCCTCCCCACTGCAACCCTCCCTCCAGGTTGTTGCAGAGCACTGGCTTTGGGTTCTCTGTGTCATAACAGCAAATTCCCACTGGCTATCTATTTTACATATGGTAATGTACGTTTCAGTGCTATCTTCTGAAATCATCCCTCCCTCTCTTCCCCTGAGAATGTTTGTTTTACAAAATGCCTCAGTTACAGATTAGCAAACTGAGAGATCACTTATAATACTAAGACGTTTCTGTAAGCATCCAGAGGACTATCTTCATTATTATGTAAAATTTTACATTAAAAATGTCTAGGTTCAAAATCACTTAATTTGATATTTCCATGCAATATAAGAACGTACTGTAAAAATTGGGAAAAGGTTACACAAGACTAAAAGAGTAAGAACCTTAATTGGTGCTGTTTTGATTTTGTTATTTATTTCCTTTTTATTTCTTTCTGGAATTTTTAAAAAATGAATCTTACTGTTTTTCAAAATAGTTCCTCATTTGCTGATTTGATTCACAAATGTATATGATCTTTTCACAAAGGACCTGCTCATTTTCTTTACATTGTTCCAATTTTTATACATCTAAGTATAGTATTTAGATACTTGCCAAGTGCAGTCTTCAGCATTTTTAAGTCTACGAGAAGCTACAATGAAAGAAATTCATGGGCTGCATTCATGGTACTATGAATTTTTTTTTTAGCTCAATGAAATTCACTAAAAACAGAACCTATTTTTAGCCATTCCTTACTTCAATCTACATTCCTTGCCTGCATAACTGTAATAAAATAGGACAAAACAAATTTTGATGGGCAATTTCATCTCAGCCCATCTGTTCGGTTATGCTGTGAGGCAGAAACCTGGGCTTCTCTGTCCTGCTGCTTGTAGGGCTGCCTTACTAAAGTGTAGAGAATCAGAACAACATAGTTCATTTATTTCCACTACTATTACTGTTGGTCGACTCCTCTTCCCCTCCCTTCACAGCAGCGCTAAGGCAGGTAGCTGGTGATACTGGAGATGAGAGTTCAAATGGAGTGGAACTAAACCAGGTATCCTGTTCAAGATGGCCCTGACCACAGATCATTAATGGGATGGATCCAGCTCTAATCCACTAGGGGCAGTTGTGATTCAAACACTAGAGAGACCAACTATATACTCCAAATGACAAGAGGGATAATGAAAGCAAGGGTCGAGAGCCAAGAGTGAGCAGGTGGGCAGAGACCAGATCAGCCCCGAAGCTGGTCATAATGCAGCAAAGGGGATTGCTGCCTGGATCCATGGCAGCTAGAACTACTATTTTCAAACTGGGGAGTTCCTAGGATTAAAAGATCATGAAACTGTTGACAACTGCCTCAGTACTCAAGGATTAAAACTAGGCAAAAGTGAGACAGGACTTTCCCCTGACTTTTCTGATAAAATTGTTCAGCTATTCTGCTTCATTTGACAGGCTAAAGGAAGACCATCTGCTTGTGATTCACGGGTCACTTGTTCTTTCTCCAAATTGGCCTTGCACATTTTATTATATTTTATTTGAATGTAAACACAATTACTGAGCAGTGAATAATGATTTTCCCTACCCATTGATTACTGAGTGCATGTTGATGGCACGGATGCATTGATTTGTACAAGCCCAACTTAAAATAGAGCAGGTGGGTATGTAAAGGTTTACTCAAAATCAATGTGAATTAGATTGCTGCTCCCCAGTAAAATAGATTATAAGTTAGAATGGCTATTTTCTTAAACATAATGTGATAGAATGCTGTCTAAGGCAATCTGTTAAGGTGGACTGACTCAAAATGTAGCCCTGGATCTTAGGAGTCAGCATTGCAGAAGAAACGTGTGATTTAATGAGCAGAGATATACATATTTGATGAAAAGACCATATTGTGTCTCTGAAAGTGTAGTTAAATGAATTTCAGCAGATCTCAGGGAAAAAAATGCTTGGCAATAAATCTTGTACAAAAGAAAGATGATCATGTTCTATTACATTATATGGTATTACGTCAACNGAGATATACATATTTGATGAAAAGACCATATTGTGTCTCTGAAAGTGTAGTTAAATGAATTTCAGCAGATCTCAGGGAAAAAAATGCTTGGCAATAAATCTTGTACAAAAGAAAGATGATCATGTTCTATTACATTATATGGTATTACGTCAACTGTTTTTCTTCCTAGATTGGGTATTTGCAAATATTCACATATACATATATTACAGTAGTTTAATCATTGTACTGTTCTGAATGCAGAAGTGCTGACTGGATGGCTTTGGTTAAAGGAAAACCATTAACGTTTATGTACTTGTTTACGCTATTGCTTACAATGTAAAGAAAATGATCATCTGTGTACAGTTCATTGGCTCCCTATTCAGGCAACTTCTTTCCTTTCACATGAAAAAGGTCTAGCTATTGATATTATGGGAATATTCTTTGTCCAAGTCTTTTTCTAAATAAATCTTGGCGGTTTGGAAAGGATATGCAGGGGAGGAAGGTGTTAGAGGGTGTGCAGTAGACAGAGTTTATAGCCCAGTGTAGTGGATGCTTTGACACAAAAGCAAAATACATTCTAAAATGATTGCGAGCTTTCAGTTTTCTACCTGATGTGCTCATCAGATGAACTGTGTTTATGAGCCCATGTCCATTTGAGAATGATNAGACAGAGTTTATAGCCCAGTGTAGTGGATGCTTTGACACAAAAGCAAAATACATTCTAAAATGATTGCAAGCTTTCAGTTTTCTACCTGATGTGCTCATCAGATGAACTGTGCTTATGAGCCCATGTCCATTTGAGAATGATTTGCAACAGTGTGCCTATGTGTGGAAAGATGTCCCCTGTCAAAGTCCATTTTCATAAATGAGACTACTCAATAAGTCTTTATTGAGTATATATTTTGTAAGCTCAATAGAACACACTACTTGGTACAAAATATATACTTAGAAAAGTTGTAGTGTAGTATGCTGCACATCCAGGATTTAAAGAAACAATAAGCAGAGCTCCTGCTTTCAAGGAACCCACACTTTAGTGTGGGGTCATAACGATTAAGCCATATAAACTCTTTGCAAGATGTGTGAATACAATTTCCGAAGAACTCAGAGAAGGTGTGATATTAATCCAGCCAAGGAGGGTCATAGCATTTAAGTTGGGTCATAAAAATGAATCATACTTTGGAGAACTGGTATAGCAGGATGAAGATGAGATTGGTGAAAAGCTAGGGAATTCAAAAAGTATATAATGCAAAATTTGGAAGGGTGAGTTATATAAGTAATGAGAATGTGGAATGATTCGTGGGAAAAGGCTACAGGATTCTTGAATAGATAACCTGTTTCCCTGTATATTTTTTAGACTAAAACTTGAAAGTTTTTTATATATCTCTGATTAGTTAATTTTGAGAAATATTTTATTGAGCAGAATATGATCAACACTGCCAGGTATAACAAAGAATGAGCATATTTGTAGATCCATAGACTTAACAATATCTTTATATATAGTTTACATATATTTATGGTATAAACATTCCTTTCCAGGTTGATGTGTGTGTAAGCTTAATTAGATTATACTTCCATCTCTGACACTGGTCAAGTAAGTAATTTTTGCTTAAGTTGTTTACCCCTTTGGAATGTAACTGTTGTTCAGTTGTTCAGTCATGTTCGACTCTGTGCAACCCCATGGACTGCAGCTTGCCAGGCTTCCCTGTCCTTTCCTATCTCCTGGAGTTTGCTCAGACTCATGTCCATTGAGGCGATGATGCTGTCCAACCATCTCATCCTCTGTTGCCCTCTTCTCTTCCTGCCTTCAATCTTCCCCAGAATCAGGGTCTTTTCCAGTGATCAGGTCTTCGCATCAGGTGGCCAGAGTATTGGAGCTTCAGCTTCAGTACCAGTCCTTCCAATGAATGTTCAGGGTTGATTTCCTTTAGGATTGACTGGCTTGATCTCCTTGTTGTCCAGGGGACTTTCAAGAGTCTTCTCTAGCACCACAATTTGAAAGCATAAATTCTTCACTGCTCAGCTTTCTTTATGGTCCAATTTTCACATCTGTACATGACTATTGGAAAAACCATAGCTTTGACTGTATGAACCTTTGTTGACAAAGTAATGTCTCTGCTCTTTAATTCACTGTCTAGGTTTGTCATAGCCTTTCTTCCAGTTGCAAGGTGCTGCATACTGCACTCAGTTGAGTCCAACTCTGTGACACCAGGGACTACAGCCCTCCAGACCCCTCTGTCCATGGGATTTCCCAGGCAGGAATACTGAAGTGGGTACCCATTTCTTTCTCCTTGGGATCTTCCTGACCCAGGGATCAAACTATTGTCTCCTGCATTACAGGTAGATTCTTTACCACTAAGCCACTAGGCTTACTTGGCTAGATTCTTAATAGCTTTTCTTCCAAGGAGTAAGCGTCTTTTAATTTCATGGCTGCAGGCACCATCTGCAGTGATTTTGGAGCCCAAGAAAATAAAGTCTGTCACTGTTTCCATTGTTTCCCCATCTATTTGCCATGACACGATGGGTCCAGATGCCATGATCTTCATTTTTGAATGCTGTCTTTTAAGTCAGCTTTTTCACTCTCCTCTTTCACCTTCATCAAGAGGCTCTTTAGTTCCTCTTTGCTCTGCCATTAAGGTGGTGTCATCTGAGTATCTGAGGTTATTGATATTTATCCCAGCAATCTTGATTCCAGCTTGTGAGTTGTCCAGTTGCAATGTAATTAGATGGTCTCTAATATTTATTTCAAAAATTTGGCTCAGAACAGAATACTTGAAGTCAGACTGTCTTGGGTTCAAATCCTAGCTCTGATGCTTACCAGCTATGTTAATGTTTTTATTTTGCTATAGTATCAGGCACTCTCTAATTCTCAAATTTATCTTGTATAAAATAGGATTTAAAAAGTGCCTACATATGGAATTTAGAAAAATGATAATGATGGTCCTAAATGCAAGGCAGCAAAAGAGATACAGATGTAAAGAGAAGCCTTTGGACTATGTGGGAGAAGGGGAGGGTGGGATGATTTGAGAGAATTGCATTGAAACATGTATATTGCCATATGTAAAATAGATCACCCAGTGGAAGTTTGATGCATGAAGCAGGGCACTCAAAGCTAGTCCTCTGGGACAACTAGAGGGAGGGAATGGGAAGGGAGGTGGGAGGGGACCACATATGTCTCAGTATGGGGAGACATATGTGCACCTGAGGATGATTCATGTAGATATATGGCAAAAACCACCACAATATTGTAAGTAAATTATCATCCAATTAAAATAAATTGACTAATTAAAAAAAAAAATTTTTAAGTGCCTCCTTACAAGATTGCCTTCAGAATGAATATAAAGGGTTTGGATTACTTTCTGCCACAGAGTGACTGCTTAACAAATGCACTTTATTATGATGATGATACTGTATTGATTAGTAAAATAACAACATTCACTTAATTTCTTAGCCTGAAACCTCTTTATCAATATTACTTACCTCAACCTTGGGTAGTGACACCTCAGGCCTGAGTTTAGTTCTCACTTTCCTAGGACTTCACAGTTTAGCTTTTGGTACTCCCCCTAAGGCTCCATTTATTTTTGGAATACTAATTAGATCCGTTTCTTATGGTTACTTTTCCTTAACTGCCAAATTCCATGTAGTTGTTTGCAGTTCAAGGTAAAAGGTGCCACCACTATTAAGCCCAGTCACGTGGAATTGACACTGACTAGGCTATGGACAGGGAGGCCTGGCGTGCTACGATTCATGGGGTCGTAAAGAGTCGGACACGACTGAGCGACTGAACTGAACTGAGGCTATCACTTCAGAAACGGGAAAGAAGCAGTAAAGTAGGCAATGAGGATGGGTAAACAACTGGGTGACCACAGAGAAACCTGACACATTATTTCCCCAGAAACAAAAGATCAGTGTGGTCCTTAGAAGTTTCTACTCTGACATACATTGTGAGAGACGGAAAAAAAATGACCATAAACTCTTCCCCTTCCCATCAAAAGTGAATCTAATTTTCCACCTCTTGAATCTAGACTGGTCTTATAACTTTGCCTTTGTGGCATAAGTGACATAGAGTATGTTGTGAGCCTAGAATTAAGGAGAACTGAATACTTCATCTTTCCCTCCAGAAAAAGAGAAGGCTTGCCCTGTGAGGAGGAGCCAGTTCTCGCCCACTGGATTCTCTGAAAGACGCACGGAGAGATGCCTTATTATCCTCCTGCCTCCACAGTCAAAATCATCATAAGCCAGCAGCCCCCACCAACCTAGCAGCTCCTCACAAATGCAAGAGGGAACTTGAACCTGAAAAGAAAGGAAAGAGAAAAGCCCAGCTAAACCCAGTGAGATTACTTACTGATGCACAGTTATGAGCCAAGAAATCGGTTACTGGTTTAGGCACTAATTTCAGGATGATTTGTGCTGGAGCAAAAACTAACTGCTATACTTAGCAATGCATGAAGCACCTCTCCACCAGCAGCCAGCTAGCTTTTGCATTCAAAAAGATTCCATTCCTTGTCCCCATACTCATTCTCATGACTGGGGAGACTTTATTGGCTCAGTAATTAGCTTTGGTCAACCTTTAAAGTCCTTAAAAAATGTTAAATGCATTATTGAGGTTCCCCTATAACAGATTTTTCCCCATAAGAGATTGCTGGCTAGATGGCAACGGTTGTGTATTGGCCCAGTTTGGGAATATGGACCTGGGAGATCACTGAGCTAGCAGGATTTAAACTCCACTTCCTGCTCTGGGTTTTGTGCTATTTTTCCTGACAGTCTCCTCCCTCCACCCCTGTTGTATTCCATCTCCAACCTCTAAATAAGAACTTTATTGTCCTTCCTTGTACCACCTATAGGGTTGGGTGCTAGGAGCACAGTAACAAATGTAAATCACAAACTTTGGGTGTGTTTTATGGAGTACCAAATTCCATTATGCAGCTTTTAAAGTGTCATTGTCCAGTATTCATTTTCATGTCTGACTTACTTTAACCCTATTTTCTAGGCTTAACTGAATTCAAAGCTTGTTTCTCTGTTGTATTTGTTTGCTTTCTCACCAAGTATTATGAATCTGTTTTCTAAATCCAATTTTTCTTTTTCTGACACTCTCTAGCTGTGTCATACTTTTGTGTCAAAAACCCAGTAGTCTTAAGAAGCCAGATGTGTGTTTGTCCAACCTGTTCAGCCCATTTTGAATCACTACTATTTCCTCATCCCTGTCTTCCCGTTATGCTTTAGACATTCTCAAACTTGGCCTTGCCTCCAGCTTTTTTGGAGCGGCACTCTGAATTATGTCTATGGCATTTGTTTTATCTTTTGTGGGGGGTAAATGACCATTTATTCTATGGATTCTGTGATGGACCTAGTGAGGATTCTGCCAGCCATAGTTATCTCTTCTCATCCATCAGCTAATTGTATGACCTTTTCTTAAAAATGCAGTTTCACTGCCAACACTGTTCTGCACACTCTGACCCATTATAATAATGAAAGAAAATTAAACTGCACTCTGAAATATGGAAAAAAAAAACCAACTAAGAGCAGCATGATGAAATGAAATGGTTATGTCTATAGCCAGAAATTTAAATGTTGGGCAAATTCTTTGTCTGTAGGGAGTTTTTATGTGAAACTCTTTTAGAATAAATATAAAAGATAAAGACTACAGTTAAATAGAAGTGTTGAATTGACTCTGCAGACCTGTGCTTCCACATCATGTTTATGCAATTGTGTTTTTAAGTCGATGTCTTTATTCATTTGAAAATATCACCTGGATGCTTTATCCCATCTACAAAGGAATCACGTTTGAGCACTGCTCAGTGGGTTGCTATTAAAGTTTCAATCCCTTTATAACCATCAGAGAAAACTAACTGGGGGTCTAAAAACTGAAATAGTCTCAGTCATTTACCTTTCATAATTATTTTTTGATGTGAAAAGCATTTAAAATTCACTATCCTTGAGCTGCAAATAGCATAAGCTAAAAATCACACAGGTTATGTATTGAATGGAGTACAATGAAAAGTACACTGAGCAAATAGAGGTGTGAAACTGTTTCCTGTCTTTACAGATTTTAAATGGTAACAGAATCCCTATTTGTAAGCAAGCAATATTCCGTTGAGAGACAAAGAAATAATTTGTAACTCATAATTATAGAAAGGTAATTTAAAAATTTTACCTCATGGAGTAAAATACAAATTTTCAATTAACCTCAGTTCTGAGAGCATTAATAATAC
Source organism: Neotragus moschatus (assembly GCA_006410615.1). Taxonomy (NCBI): domain Eukaryota; kingdom Metazoa; phylum Chordata; class Mammalia; order Artiodactyla; family Bovidae; genus Neotragus; species Neotragus moschatus. The sequence goes on from SJYA01000487.1 coordinate 589,764, forward strand.
AATCTCTTTGTTAGCAAGAAGACATTTAACCCGACTGTATAATTCATTAACATATGAATTATATGAATTGTTCAATATCACTTATCCTGTGGGAAATCAGCAAAATGTGATGATTAAGGAGGAGTGGTGTTAAAGGTTCAAGGGATAACATAACATTTCCAGTAATTCCACCAAGGCTATGTGAATAGTGTGATAGCAATTAAAAAGTACAGCAAAGTAATATCCTAGAAAGACTACCTGGGGCCCAATGAAATCAGATCTCACCTAAAATGTTTTCTCATGATGTGTTTTAGAAATTAACGTTTAATCCATTTTCCTCTGACTATAAGGATTGTTATCTTACCTTTTTTATGTACATTTGCATTTTTATATTTTCTGCAAAAATATAAGTGGCAATTTTGTAGCTCCTAGATTATTTAATTCAGTGCCCCTTACTTTACATACAAGAAATAGAATCCCATTCAGCTTGGCTGATTTTCCTAGTCTACTGCTTTCTTCTTCTACAGTAGGTAAAATCAGTAAATTCATCGAAGCTCTATTTATCCATTTACTCCATTCACTAAATGCCTTTGTCAAGTTTGTTATTATATTAGGTTCTGGAAATACAAGAATGGGCATGTTCTTTACATAATCTGATCAACTGTTGGATATAAAGAGTTTTCATATAATCATTTCTTCTATAACCTTCAATTTAAACAAACCAAAAAACACAACTATACATTATTAAAAAATAGAAAAAAAATTGTTCCGTGTATAAGCTTAAAATATTTAAAAAAGAGAACAAAAAAATGTTAAACTTGTGTTGGAAAGTACTATGTGTATCACACCAAGTCCCTTCAGGCTCATTTGTGAACTATAAAGACTGTCATACCAAATAACTTGAAAGGATAAGTTTTCCTAATAAAGTTAAGGTTGAGGATACAAAAATCAGCTTCATAAAATGATGTGGACTACTATGACAAGATCATCCTGTAAATGGACCAAGACTTGACATTCTCATTGGTTTTACTCCGAACAGGTAGGAATAGCCATAGACCTAGGATTCCATCACCTATGTTCTTTCCTGTTAGATAGTCATTATGTGTAATTAGATTGATTGGCTGGTGAAACAGTCTTATTTACTGCACTGAGGAACTATCTCTATAAAAAGGAGCCCCTTTTGTACCCAAATCTTCTGAAGGAAGTCTTCAATGAAAAGAATGAGTATTTTTCTCTAGAGAAAACTGATCTAGTATAGTCCTGGTGAAGAGATCTAGACCCCTGTCCATTATTGTAAAGTTAGTGCTACAGACAGTCATCAAATGCTTTTATCCTTTCTACTAGAGTACTTAAGAAATGAATATCATCAATAAGAACTAAAGTCTATTGATGTGTTCCTGTGATTAATCTTAATTAATAATACATGAAATATTTCCTGATTGTGTGCACATACCTCATTTAACATTAATTTATGCCAAAGCCATTAGGAAGAATTTTGTAGCATATCACAGCCAAGGTCAGTCCTTTATATTTTTCTTCCCTACCCATCAAAAAGTGTTCCAGTTACCAAGAATGAACTAATCTGATATTTTTTTTGAAAGTATGGCTCCAGCCTTCTTAAAAAAAAAAAAAAAAGATTTAAAAAATTGTGTCTTTATATAGTTTAGAAAGTACTGCATAATAATTTGTATATATGTGTATGTGTGCCTGTCTCTATACATATAAATATATATACAAATTATATATACATATATAACAGAATTTAATCATGAACCCCATGCCTGTCATATGTATAGCTTCAGACAAAAGTCATACTAGGTTCATATACTAAAAACAGTTATGTGATTCTGACCACCAGAACCTTGTAGGAAGACTGGGTAAACCAACTGACATCTCTTCTTTTTGGCTAATAGGATAAAAAGTAGAATGAATTAAGCTATTAAAGCAAATTCAAATCTGCTGCAAATCAACACTAATTTTCAAAATTTGTTATATAATATCAAGACTTCTGAGCAGGGTTAATCAAGTGAAAATTATCAGAGGCAAATCACGGTGATCTGTAAAGGAAATAGGGAGATGGAAACATAGAATATAGCAAAGAATGGGAGATGGAAAGACTGGGGTGAACAATGACCAGTGTGTGAAAGGAAGTTACCAGGGAGGAAAGAAGGAGAGAATAGTTGCACAAGAAAAGGAAGGCCAAATTGAGGTCAAATAGTCATGTATGAGTCACTTCCTGCTGCTGCTGCTGTTAAGTCACTTCAGTCGTGTCCAACTCTGTGTGACCCCATGGACTGCAGCCCACCAGGCTCCTCCGTCCATGGGATTCTCTAGGCAAGAACACTGGAGTGGGTTGCCATTTTCTTCTCCAATGCATGAAAGTGAAAGGTGAAAGTGAAGTCACTGAGTCGTGTCCAACTCTCAGCGACCCCATGGACTGGAGCCCACCAGGCTCCTCCGTCCATGGGATTTTCTAGGCAAGATTACTGGAGTGGGGTGCCATTGCCTTTTCCTAGATGTCACTAAAGGTGCAGGAACCCTAAACTGGGTCAAATATTGAAAGTAAGCGTGTGAGGACTGATTAGTTTGGATTATGGGTGATGTAAATAAAGAAATTGTGTGGAGTCCTCTTTCCCTGATGTCTGGTTGGAAACTGAGAAGAATGAATTTCATTGCTGCTACCTTTTAGCTTCAATTATCTAGGTACCACAGGTACTGTGATATCTTTCTAAAATTTTGGGTATCCATAACCAAATTACATAATAGAATCCAAAGTTGATTTGGTCTACACATAGAACTTATGACTATATTTTTGGAGGACTCAAAATAAAGTAGTGAAGAGTACGGGTCAGGAACATATACCTTTAGATTCAGACTCCAGTCAGTTATTAGTTATATTGCTTTCAAAAGGAAATATTGCCTTTTCATATTCAGCTCTTTTATATATAAAATGAAGAAAATTTTATCACAAAGATTTGAAAGAAGATTAAATGAACCATTTATATATATATGTATAAGGTGATTTCACCACAAAGCTTGGAACATAGTGAAATCTCAAATGATTGCTGTTGTTATTTATTAGTGGTGTAACCTCTGGTTTTAGAGATTACCATTAAAAATACACATTAAGAAAATTAAAGACAGAAAGATAGAATCCTATAAGAATGGAAGGCAACATGTTGCAATTCAAAGAGAAACATATCAATCAATTAAAGAAAGTGTTTGAAGGCAATTAAAATGAAGAAATGAACTTTGTTTTTTAATTGAAATTTCCATAATGGGGTAGAAATAGAATTTGCTTTATATAGTTTGGAAAGTTTCTGATTTTGGAACAAGGGATGTTTAAATGAATGAAGAGATAAAACACCAGTGATGCAAATCTAAGCAAGAGTATTCTGCTTACTGGCAGGCAACAAAGGAGTTCAAGACTTTAAGAACCTTCATAGATGCAAAGAAAGGGAAATTAACCACATCAAACCTCTCCACTCAGAATCTGAATGTGGTTCCTGGAAATAGAAAAGTAGCAGAAATTCCCTGGTGGTCCAGCAGTTAGGACTCTGTGCTTACTGCTAAAAACTCAGGTTCAATATCTGGCTGAGGAACTAATATCCCATAAGCTGAACAACCAAAAAAAAAAAAAAGAGAGAGAAAGAAAATCTTAAGAAATTAAAAGAAAGTTAAGCAAAGGAATGGATAATGTAGACAAAAGGTCCAGAAATGGATCATACAACAGAAAGCATGAATCTATTAGCCACTAGTTACACACAGCTGGTTCCTTTGGTTCTCAACCAAGTAGTTAGTAAGCTTTCCTGATAACACTAGCTGGTTACCAGCAGATTGTGAAGAAGGTTTACTCTCTGAACCCAAAGGTCAGCATTTTTTTTAACCTGATATGCAATTCCATTATTTATAATTTCAAGAGTAAAAAATAACGAAATTGACTGTTTTTCCAGTCTGCATAGTTTGAAAAATAAAGTTTTCCAGATTTCTACTGCAAACATAATGCCAGTCCTGACTACAAAACAATCTAGAGGCTATAACTTCTATCTTAATGCAAAAAATAAGGCTGAATTTTTAGGACCCTGTCATTTTCTCTATTGATAAAGCAAGAGCAGAAAGGGTAGAGATGATTCAGAAACATTTTTAAATGATAAGTATGGATAAAAAATTGCTCAAAGTAGAATAATTATGGAACAAAAGCATTTAAGGATGAAAACATCGGTCATGGGAAATGGAAATACTGGGGGATAAAAAGAAAGCTGAATAGTAAAGCATGAAAATTTATGATAATAGAGTTTCTCATAATATTTTCAGAAATGTGGTTGAATAAAAAATCAGAAATAGTAGCTTGTAGTAGTCAATAGGCCAGTAATACAGATAGGGAAGACAGTTTGGGGAAAGAATGAATTTTAAAATGTGGATGTTTGGGGTTTTTTTTTCCCTCCTAGAATGAGCTATTTGTGTCTATATCTTATGAATTCACTTTGATTACAAGAAAATTCAATGGGTAATAAGTTGTATAACACATGTGACAAAATATTTCTGGCTCTGATGAAAAATCCCACACAGTTGCTACTACAGCATATTATTACTTCTTGAAAATAAGCCTACATGAATTTTTTTTCTGATATTTTTAATAAGAGATGATAAAAAAAGCCAGTATTGCTCAGAAAAGCTGGTCACAATGTAGAAATCCCTGCCAACACTGAGAAACTAGCAAAGCCCTCCCTGGGTGAGTGGCTACCAGTACAGACCTATCTTTCTCTTAAGGAATCATGGGTGCTGCTCATGTGCGGTGAAAAAAATTCTTCTGTGAAAAACATTCAGTCAGATATTTCCCGGATATTACAATATTTCATGTTTTCATTGTGGAGTAAAAACTTACTGAGTTTTAACTTTGCAGTATTCTGCTAATCAGAGTCAAGGAGATGGATTGAGTTGGCCTAAAGTGGAGGCTACAGGAGCCAGAACTCTGAAGTCAGATTTGTCATCTTGACTCCTGTTTCCCCCATTTCTTTGTTGTTGGATGGTTCACCGTTGATTTCTCTGAACCTCAGTCTTCTCATTACTAAAATAGAGGTTAACACTTACATGATACAATTATAGCAACAAGGCTTGGGACAGAAGAAATGCTCAATAAATGTTGCCTATATTCATTATAACTTCAGTGTAACATCCAGGAAATTTTCCACAACTTTCTGGAAGCTAGTAAGAGATGAGGGCAACAAGGTGCTACAGGGGTACCATTTTCTTTCACTTCCATTTAAGAGCAGATCTTGCTGTTTGGAATCATTACTCAATTGATCAGGTGAATGTTCCATTGTGTTCTAGAATTGTAGAATATCTGGAGAAGACTTTAAAAGGCCACCAATTTACTTTCTTGCGAGCTGAATTTAATTTATCCAAGGCAAATGTTTCCTTGGGGAACCCTAAGTGCTTGAGACTGAGTTTCTTTTAGATAATATTGTGTCTAGTTGTATTGAAAAGGCACTTTGAGAGAGGTGACCTGGCACTGTTCAGAGAGCACACACTTATTAAACAGACCATGCTAAATCCTGCTTCCTTACTAGTAACTTAGGTTCAGGTTCACTGATAAGAGTTTCAGTTTCCTTAAGTAAAAGGAATTCATAATACATATATGCCTGTAATTTGTGAAAATTATTTACAAAGCAGGTATATAAGGACTATACAAAATTTTTATCCAGTCAGTGCCAACTCTCAGGAAAGAAAGTCAACGACCTCTGTGTAATTATCACATATTTGCCAACACTGTATCAATACCTCAGATAGCTCTTTCAGATCACTTGAATATTTTTCAGACCATGGAATTTGTCTCCTTTTGAACAAGGCCTTTTGGCTTTATTAATTTTTGGTTTGTGCTCCAGATATTTACTCATCCGACAATCATCTATTGAGCTACTACTATATACTAGACATTGTTCTAAATGCTGGCGATGCCACAGTGAACAGGCTAGACACAGTTTCAGCTTTCAGAGAGTTCAAATTTACTGGAGTAGATGAATAATTTACAAGCAAGAAATACATAGGACCGTTTCAAAGACAAAGTGCTGTTGAGAAAATAATGTAAAAGCAATTAGAGGGGATGGCTGCTTTTGGTTGAATAGTTCAAGAAGACTTCTCAGTGAAAGTGGCGTTTAACTAATGAATAGGTGCTACCATATAGCAATCTGGGAGAGACTGTTTATGGCAGGAGACAAAGTGCAAAACCCTTAGACAAGGATGAGCTAGANGATTTACTGGAGTAGATGAATAATTTACAAGCAAGAAAATACATAGGACCGTTTCAAAGACAAAGTGCTGTTGGGAAAATAATGTAAGAGCAGTTAGAGGAGATGGCTGCTTTTGGTTGAACGGTTCAAGAAGACTTCTCAGTGAAAGTGGCGTTTAACTAATGAATAGGTGCTACCGTATAGCAATCTGGGAGAGACTGTTTATGGCAGGAGACAAAGTGCAAAACCCTTAGACAAGGATGAGCTAGATATTTCTGAGGAAAAATAGTAGAACTTGTCTTAGTCTTCTCAGTCTGCCATAACAGAAAACCACAGACTGGGTGGTTTAAACACCAGAAATTTATTTTCTCACAGTTCTAGAGGCTGAGGGGTCCAAGATAAAGGTGTCAGCAAGATAGCGTCCATTCTGAGGCCTTTTCTCTCGGCTGGTAGGCAGCAGCCATCTTGCCATGTGCTCTAAACCTCTTTGTGGGTGCCTGGTGAGATCTCTCCCTCTGTCTCTCTCTTCCTCTTCTTATAAAATCTGTAAGATTATAATCCCTATTGGATTAGGACCCCACATCAATGACCTGCCAAACGTTAACGACATTCTAAAGGCTGTATCTTCAGAACAGGCTTCCCTGGTACCTCAGTTGGTAAAGAATCTGCTTGCAATGCAAAAGACCCAGGTTTGATCCCTGGGTCAGAAGTATCCCCTGGAGAAGGGAATGGCAGCCCACTCCAGTACTCTGGCCTGGAGAATCCTATGGACAGAGGAATCTGGCAAGCTACAGTCCATGGGGTCGCAATGAGTCAGGTATGACTGAGTGACTAACACAGACTCTTTAGGACAGTCGTATTTGAGGTTAGAGTGTGAACTTATGAACTGGGGAGTCATCAGCCTGTAGCAGCTAGTGAGGCATAATTAGTGAGGGAAGGATTGAAGTAACATATAGGTGTAGAGGTAGAAAGGGACTTGGTCATGCAGGGCCTTCTAGATTATTCTAAGAGGCTTGCTTTTATCCTGAGTGATGGGAACTCATTGGAGGATTTGTAAAGCATATGAAAGTCTGACATTTTTGAAAAATTACTGTGGTGGCTCTGTAGAATATTGAAAATAAAGGAGAAAGAGAATAACCGAGAAAATCAGTGTGAAGGCTACTTTCACATTCAAAAGATCTGATGGTAGCTTCAACTGGCACAGTAAGAAGAAGGAAGGTGTAAGTGATCTGAATTAATATCTGTCACAGGGGTAGTCAACAGGGTTTGCTAACTGGATGGAGAGGAGCAGTAGGAGAAATGGAAGTAAAGTTTTCTATATTAATTTAGTTATGATCTACTGGGTGGTTGGAGGTGCCATTTGCTAAGAAGGAGAGATTGGAAGATCAGTTTCTAGTTTGGTAGGGCTGAATCTGGAGTTTTGTCTTGGACTTGTTGAGGTCCCTCCTAGGTATTCAAGTGTAGGTGTCAAATAGACAGTTGGACTCAAATCTTGCATTATTAAGATTAATGTTAACACTTTGAGTGTCATCTGCATATGTATAGCATTTAAGCCCATTGCACTCAATGAGATTGCTTATGAGAAAGTTTAGATTAAAACAAAGAAAGTCTCAGAATTGAATCTCAGGACATAGCAGTGTGTTGAAGGCAAGCCTAAGAGGAGGCACCAAACAGAATTAGGGTGGTTGTTGAGACAGGAACAAGGCCAGAAAAGTGTGGTTTGTAGACTCTAAGAAAAGATCAGCTGGCAGAACGAGAATAACAATGCCTGGAACGCTGCCAAGATCATAAAGTGAGGATAAATAGTTACTATTATATCTGCTAGTAGGCAAGTGGGCAAATAACCTTGCTTAGTTTAAGTGGAGTGCTATTGTAGGAAGTCTTCTGAGAAGATTGAAGGCAGAATGGGAAGTGTGGGATTGCAAACAGAATCTAGACCCATTTCTCAAACCGAGTCACCTTAGAATCACCTGTTGAACTCCAGAAATTTCCAGTACCTGATCTCAGACCAGACTAATCTCAAATCAGTCATAAAAGAGCCTCTGGGAGGGAGATGGAGGACCTTGGGAGTATTTTTAGGAGCTGTATTTTTAAAGAATTCCCAGATAATTCTAATATGCTGCTAGCATTGTGAATTACCTTTATCAAAAAATGTTTTTGGAGTTGTTCTTTTGTGTGTGTGAGAGAGCAGAAATGTGACAGTGTGACAAGAAAGTATTTGTTTTTGTTATTATTGTAGTTTTGACTATTTTTTTAATCAGAAGTACTGGAGGATATTTAAGTATTCATGAGAAGATCTAGTAAAGAGGGACAAATTGATGATTCAGGGTAAAGATAAATAATAGCAAGAGGAAAGTCCTTGAGGAGGCCAGAGGGGACAAGAATTGTATAATTTCAAGCATCTTATCTTCTCTTAGCAGAAGTAAATATTTTTATTCCTATCACTGGAGGAATACATTTGCCTGATTTGTAGCTCTAGTCTGATCCCGAGTGGGGAAAATTTATGAAACAAGTCCTTAATTTAAAAAACAAAATGCTTTCTCAAAAGCAATTTTAAAAGCTGTCTCAAATTTTAATATCTTTTAAAAAGTAATTTTAAAAGATAGCCTTCATACATGTTAGTTCTTTGGATAAATATTAATTTACCATAGAAACATTAGTCTTTTGGGGTATTTATGATCTAGAGTCTGGGTATAAAACAGAAATATTCATCTATCCCATACTTAGTTAAAAAGGACCAAACAATTTTTTCAGTACAAAGTTTTTCAGAGTTGAAGAGCATACACTTGAGCTTATACTTCACCCAGAAAAACACATAAAACAAGAATGAAAATCCATTCGATAAAAGCAAATTTGATAAATTAGAAAAGAAGAAGTGCTTTCATCAAAACTGGCAGATACAATAGGCTACTTTTTGGTCCAGACATCTTTGTAAAGATTCTAAAGATTAATGGCTTTATAAAAAACAAATAAGCCTTTCTTCAGTTTATAAAAAAATTACTTGGATTTATTGAGTGAGGCTTTATTGTCACAATTACTTGGTTTGTTTAGGGAGGAGAATAGAATTTGCTCAAACTAATAATCTTAAAATTTCATCTCAAGATCTTAGGGTATGGAAAAATCCACCATCTCCTCTGAAGCCCTATTTCAGTTCAGTTCAGTCGTTCAGTCGTGTCTGACTCTTTGCAACCCTATGAATCACAGCACACCAGGCCTCCCTGTCCATCACCAACTCCCAGAGTTCACTCAGATTAACATCCATTGAGTTAGTGATGCCATCCAGCCATCTCATCCTCTGTTGTCCCCTTCTCCTCCTGCCCCCAATCCCTCCCATCATCAGAGTCTTTTCCAGTGAGTCAACTCTTCGCATGAGGTGGCCACAGTACTGGAGTTTTAGCATCATTCCTTCCAAAGAAATCCTATTAAGAAGAGGTTATTGCAAAATTCATGCAAATATCTATTCACAAATGTATCTTTCACAGTGTCATTTGTAATAATGTTCAAGATAAGATCTGACAACAGTAGGGATCTGACTATCTAAATGATGTTATATTTGATAGATTATCATGCAGATGTTGAAATATTTACAGTGTATTTTATTAGGAAATTTCCTTGGAAACAAAACCAAAAATGCAAAATACAGTAGATTTTCAGATAGATGAAAAGTATATAGATGATATATACTAAAAAGAAATATAAAATATTTTTCATTTTGTTCACTTTGGGTAGTGGGATTCTTGATTATTATGACTTCATTCTTTCTTTTCTGTATATTTTCTTTATATCCTTTCTTTCCATAGATTCCACTGAAATTTTACACAATGAATATACATTTCTTCATGTTAAAAAAAGGCAATGACTTTTATAAGTGGAATCAAATCATAAAAATGTTATAAAGAGTCACACTTTTTATTCCTTTTCAATATGTTAAAATAAAAGATTCTATCTTCCATATAAACATTAATATATGTCTAAAAATATCTTAGAGCTTTTTTTTAAGAATACTATTTCTAGGAACTAAGATAAACTAAAATTGAATTTTAGTTTTAAAAGGTCAAAACATTTAGTTTTAAAAAGTATTTTAATGCCAAAATCAATTAGCATCATGAAAACATTATGAAAAATGAATACTGTGCAAAAAGAATTCCTTGGTTTATAATAGAGCTTCACCAGTTATAATTTATTACCAGATGCTAGTGCTGAGACTAAGACATCTGGCATAATACATGGGAAAACATACTAATTAAAAAGGGAAAAAATCATTGAATTAGCAATTTTAGTAGTCAAACTAAACACAGGAATGACATGACAAAACTGAAGTTGTATTATATGTAAGTCCTCACAATTTAAATTGAGACTTGAATCTGAATAACACCAGAATATTTCTGCCCCTTTCTTTGATTCTATCTACATCTGTATAATTCAAAGCCTAAATGGTATTATAAAGATAATTTAATCCAGTTCCCTCCTCCCAATTTACTAAAAAATAATGCTCCAAAAGTCATATTCCATGTTGAAGATCACAAAGATAATAAGAGATAGAACAGAGCTCCCTCATTAGATTTATTTTTCTTCAAAATCTTATATAAAAACAATACCTATTTTGTATTTTATTTATTGAAGTACAGTTGACTTACAATGTTATGGTAGTTTCAGGTATACAATGTAGTGATTTGATATTTTTATAGAAAACATACCATACAAAGTTATTATAAAATATTGACTGTATCCCCTGTATGATATATTACATCCTATTGCTTGTTTATAACTGGTATTCTGTATTTCTTAATCCTTTTCATTTATTTTGTGCTTCTTCCCACCTCTTTTTCCTCTGATAACTATTAGTTTGTTCTCTGTATCTGAGTCTCTTTCTGTTTTATTATATTTTTTGTTTTGTTTTTTATTTTCCATATGTAAGTGAAAATATATGGTATTTTCCTCTCTATGTCTGACTTATTTCACTAGGCATGATATCCTTCAGGTCTTTCCATGTTGTCACAAATGGCAAGATTTCATTCTTTTTATTGGCTGAGTAGTATTCCATTGTGTATATGTGTGTGCGCGCACATGTGTGTGTGTGTATACACACACCACATCTTCTTTATATATTCATCTGTCAGCGGGCACTTAGGTTTCTTCCATATTATAGCTGTTGTAAATAATGCTGCAGTGAACATGAGGGTTCATATTCTTTCATATTAGTGTTTCATTTTCTTCAGATAAATACCCAGAGGTAGAATTCCTGGATCATGTGCTAGTTCTCGTTTTAATTTTTTAAAGATCCTTCATACTGATTTCCGTAGTGTCTGCACAATTTACATTCCCAGCAACAGTGTACTATGGTTCAAGTTATAGTAATCAAAAAAGTATTATATAGGCATGAAAGCAGACACATAGATTAATGGAACAAAACAGAGAGTCCAGAAACAAGCCTACATATGTGGTTGATTAATCTATTACGAAGGATTCAATAATATACAATGGGGAAAAGACAGTCACTTCAATGATTAGTGTTGCAGAAACTGGACAGCTACATGTAAAAGAATGAAACTAGAACATTTTCTTATACTGTATACATACATAAAATCAAAATGGATCAAAGACTTAAGTGTAAGAAACCATAAAACACCTAGAAGAAAACATAAGCAGTATGCTCTTTGACATCTGTCTTAGCGATAATTTTATAGTCTGTATCCTCAAGGAAGGGCAGCAAAAGGAAAAATAAGCAAATGAGACCTAATTAAAGTTAGAAGCTTTTACAGAGCAATGGAAATGGTAAACAAAAAGACAGTCTACAGACTGGAGAAAATATTTGCAAATAGGGTGACCAACAAAGCTTGACTTCTAAAACATACAAATAGCTCATACAGCTTAATATCAAAAAATAAATAACCCCATCAAAATATGAGCAGAAGACCTAAACAGACATTTCCACAGAGAAGACATACAGATATGGCCAACAGGCACATGAAAAGATTCAACATGACTAATCATCAGGGAAATACAAATCAAAGTCACAACGAGATACTGTCTCACACCTGTCAGAAAGACTGTCATCAAAAAGATAAGAAATACCTGCGTTTAAAATAAACAAGCATCCTATGTTTAAATTTTTCAATTTAATTTGTTAAAGCTTGCTTCGTCTTACAAAATAGGTGAGTCAAAGACACAAAATTAGTTTTGAACACAGAGTGGTAACATCAAATGCTTTTCCATCTTAGGTATAAATCTCACTTTGGCCTTGTAACAGTGGTTTACAAGTGAGGTAGGAGCATTGCTTTGATAACTTTTAAGGATTTATAAATGGAGTGTAAGAACAAAGACATTCAGAGCCCTGTGTGGTTTATGTATCAGTTGCTTTGTTTAAAGCAGATTTCATACACACAAGTGCCATTTTTGGTCTGTTAAACAGTGGGGCTATAGTAGTGTCTACTTAAGCTATAGCTCCTCAAAACTTTTTGTGAGTTGCTCCTCCCAGCTTGTCGGCTAAGACGGTTCACCAATTATATCAGAGTATTATCTTCATTTCTGGCCTCCTCCCCACTTTCCTTCTTTCCTTCTAACTTAGTTCTTGTGTAGTACAGAAATTTGGGCTCTGCTAGATGAATTCCCCCATTTTGCAAATTGGAATATTATTTAACTGTATTGTCATGAACCATCTAGATGCACGGTGAAGCTCCAGTATTGGGCAAACAACAACCAAATAGTTTACCCAGATGTCTTCCTGCTAAAGAAAGAACATTTACATACTATTAACACGCAGAAGTTATTATAGTTGTTGCTTGTCAACTCTTAATTCAGTATATTGCCTTCTTGTCCTTAAATGTATAATAGGAGATGGTTAAATCAGTTTTCACTGAGACATGAACTGATGACTCTTGCTTATTAGTACAAGGAAAAGTGATGAGCAGTTAAAGCTGATAGAAGTCATTACCAAAGAAAAGACACTAAACTAAAGCTTAACTGTAAATGTCAAAACTGAGTGAACAAACACAAGTGGAGGAGCCAGTACTTAATTGTAATGCAATTCAGTGAACAGAGGGTGGTGTTGATTTCAATATTCTGGCTGCCCTTGCACAGATTGCCACAGTTTCATTGCTTCAATTTGTAAAAATGAGAACACTATCCCATTGCATCTTTTAGAATCAAAGAAAAGTGTGTTATATGCCGAAGTGTAAATTCCATATTGAGATTTGAACTGTAAAAAAAAAATACTCAGACTGTACACGGGAATGCCCTAAAGCCGTATTTTTTAAACTACCCTGGCTTTTATTCTCTTTCAAAGAGCGGATGTGCATGCTCAGTCACATGTGAGTCTTCGAGACCCCATGGACTGTAGCCTGCCAGGCTCTCCTGTCCATGAGATTATTGGCAAGAATACTGGAGTGGGTTGCCATTTCCTCCTCCAGGGGATCTGACCTACCCAGGGATCTCCTGTGGCTCCTGCATAGGCAGGCAGATTATTTTACCATTAAGTCACCTCCGAAGCCCATCTTTCAAAGAGACAGAACTAAATAACCCATCTAATAGACTAATCTTGATTTCATTCACCTAATGATTGAATCTGATCAGTTCTTTAGAATACAATCATTCATTCCCCGGACAGTCAAGTGTAAGGATAATCTATGGATGTTCTCAGAGATAATGCTCAGGAATCTGGAAAGAAGGCAGAGGTGACCAACGTTTGAGAGGCAGAAAAGTGAAAGTGTTAGTCACTCAGTCATGTCCAATCCTTTGTGACCCCATGAACTGTAGCCCACCAGCTTCCTCTGTCCAGGGGATTTTCCAGGCAGGAATACTGGAGTGGGTAGCCATTCCCTTCTCCATGGGATCTTCCCAACCTAGGAATTGAACCCAGGTCTCCTGCATTGCAGGCAGATTCTTTACCATCTGAAACACAAGGGAAAGAAAGAGGCCATAAAGAGGGACAAAGAGGGCAGCCGTGCACGTGAGCCTCACCCTTCAGGAGAATCCTTTGCTCATTCCTGAGAGCCTAATTCAGAATGTCTTTTTCTGCTTATCTGAAGATTGCTCCAAAGAACTCTAATGTAAGGAAACAGATGTAACCACTAGCCTAAGGAATGTGTCACTGAGAAAGGGCAACAAGAATATGGACAGTAATGCAGGAAGACAAACAAAATTGCAACCACCAAGAGCCTGGCTTCAGGAGTCAACGATTTATTTAATCTTTCCTTTCTCGTTCACCACATAGGGGTCAAAACAACTTGACTTTGATAATGCAATTTTCAAACCACTTACCAAACAGGTAAATTGTGGTCTTTTTGATATGCTCTCAGGAGAGCTTTTTTTTTTTTTTCCCAGCTATTTCCAGCTACTCTTTCAGCAGGAATAGCAAATCCAACTGCATGCTCTGGGAGCAGTTTGAGTTTTAAAAGGGAAAGGCTTCCATCTACTGGATTCTTTGAGTAATAGTTTGAGAGTTCACAGTAGATTTTCTTTTGGTGTTGGTAATGCATAACCTGACATGTCCACTTAGAGGCTTCATAATTCTTTTAAATGGCATTTTATTTCAAGAATCTATTGGTTAATGAACACATTCATATTTTGCAAAACATAAACCCCACTTTTATGTCCCACAAAGGAATCAAAAGAAATATATAACTTGCCTTGCTTTTCATTTGGAAAAAGTGATATAGAGCAGCAGTATATTCAACAAAAGTTTTATTTACTGAGAAATTACATTATAAAATAACTTTTCCTGCAATGTCAAGATTATTATAAAAAATGAGGTGTGTTTTTATACAGATAAAGAAATAAAGCAGAAAAATCTTAAGATGTGTCTCCTAAGCTACAACAAATGTCTAAAAATTCCCAGATGGATTCTCTATGGTTTTAACTAACTCCTTCCTGTCTAAATTAGTGCATATAAATTTCACACCTAGAAAAGAATATATTTTGGTAAAGTAGAATTCTGTTAGGGTTGTGATAGACTTCATTTTTAAAACTCTTAGCACCACAGTCTGGACTATATTAGAATGTGAGGACCTAACCAATCAAGATATGAAGTTATTAAGTGTACCTGCAAGATTTCCTAAAGTAGGACTTTTGATGACAGTGCAATGATTTTCTGGGAATAACAGGTGATGTAAACAGTTTATGTTTACATACATGTTAGCTTGTTAAGTATATGTAACAGATATTAAATTATAAAATGATGTGATAATAGTTCCTCTTTAGTAAGGATCTGTTTTACCTTTGTGTATTTTCCTCACTGTTGTGTTCTGTTCATTCTCTCTTTCTGTGACCAGCCTTTTCATATATCTGTCACTTATATGGTGATTGATGTTGGGAATTTTTTATTTTTTAAAGTAGAAAATTTCTTGGCATTTGATTGAGAGGTCATTTCTTTGCAGTTAGTCCACTAAAAAATCAAGTCCAGAACCTCTAAATTCAACAATAAAGGAAGAGTCACTTTATAACTTTAGTCTATACATTAACCTTAAATTATTTAAAGGAAACTTTACAAAGGAAATAAAAAGTCATATAGAAGTAGTTCATTTGACTTAAAAGTAATAGTTCATTCACGCGTTCACATAACATTGATTATTTAATATACACCAGGCTTTCTTCTAGGTCCTGAGGATGTCGATGCACATGAAACAGACAAAAATCTTATTTTTATGAGCTTACCTTGCAGCCTGAAGATAAGCAATAAATGAGATACATAAGTAGTATGTTGATTATGATAGTGGCTAAAGATATCAGTAGATAATGAAAGGGAACTGGGTGGAATGGTCATGCTCTTTTAGATGGGATAGTCAAGACAGGCCTCACAGAGAAACTGTAGTGATATGAGCATCTGGCACAGTGGCCTCTTGCTGGAACAGAGCTCAGGGATCTCTGTGGACGTGTAGCCTTTCAATATCCCTTTTTAGCTGACCTACCTCCTTGTGACCAGGTGCACATGAACCCCATAATCTGGGAGTACCCTTGAACCCAAGTAGACTACTCAAATTTCAGATCCAATGACCATCTCACCTCCAGTTTCCTGTCCAGGGAACTGACACAGGGAATACCAATTCTCTGTAAGAGAATGCTATCCCTGTTCAAGAGGCTCATAAAGATCAAAACAGGAGGTTTCTCTGCTATACCTGCTCAATGTTCAAATTAAAATTATTTGTCCCAAATGATACTATACTCTCCTGGGGCTATATTATGAATGATCTGAGATATGTCTTCTCTTGAGATAATCTAGAAGTATGTATATAACTAATATTTTATGTTACAGAGAATGGCTTCTTCATGAACTTTCTTCTAATAAGAGAGCCTGACACTAACTCAAACCTCGACTTTGTAGACAATATCTCATTTTTTCACAATAATTCTATGAATTAGTTACAATGATTATTTCCACTGAAACTTACACAAGTAAAGTAGTTTATTCCAGCTCATATGGCTAGTATGTGATGGACTGGAATTCATACTCAGGTGGACCATTAACATATTCAGTACCATATGCATGAAAATTGTATTTCCTTTTTTATGTTAAACAATGCAAGGGGCAGGTTGGTTGCAATGATTTCTTATATGAAAAAGGTATTATTTAAAGTTATATATTACAAAATCAGAATTTTTCTCTGATTAACCATTGATATGTACCATTCTTTCATATCTTTACATTGTCTTAGATTATTAAGAATCTTCTCTCTGCACTTAAAATTTGATAAATTTCGATTTTTAAAAGAATGATAAATGCCCAGTCTTATGAAGATTTCTATGCTATGTAAAATGGGACTATAATAGCAGCAGTAATTTCAAAGAGCATATAATATCTGGCTAGAAATATATAATGTATATTTAACAGATGATACCTAGGTCTTTTAAAGCAGAAAACAAAACTAAATCAGCAACATTTTTTCTTTTGAAAACCATCTAAATTTTAGTCATTTGCCCATCTTGGTAGGACAGCTGAAAAAATCTGTATTTATGTGTGATAATAAAACATATGTTGTGTTGGCTAAGGACTAACAGAATGTCCTCATAAAATAAACCCACCATCCAAAATGCATGTAGCTTTTCCTCCTTTTTAAAAAAGCTTTAAATTGGATTTTTATTAACAAGGTTTGAGCACATGTTCTTAACTTTTTGTTGATGTTACTATTAACCATCTTTAAGGGTAGAAATATGAGTTATGAAGCTATGAGTGAAGTTAAAACATTGCTTTAGTGCAAATAATTTTAAAGTAATTCATCTTTGGTGTATTAACATTGCCAATATTCTCCCACTTTTCAGTTCCTTAGAAGGCTGTTGGATTCTCATATTTCTTAAAGAAACTTGAAATAGATATTAAATGTGAAAGCATACTGATGTGTTAATAATTACTAAATAGTATCTAATAATTACCTACTGTTACTCAAGTCCTGTAGTGTCTTTATTCTGTCAATGTTGGCAACAGCTTGGTTTATTGTCAAATAGAAGTCTATAATTATACCATATAACAAACATACAATTTTAATGTTCTTAAAAATTTGTGATGAATTTGGTAATACTGCCTTGCAGAGTACTTCTTAACTCAGTAAAAACACTAAGTAAGAAGGAAAAAATACAAGATTGAAGACTACATAAAAAGATTAAATGGATTAAGACTGGTGAGCCCTGCAAAACTATTAATAAAACAGTCCTAATGACTGTTATCTGAAATAGCAAATATCTTAGTCCATGACTCAAATCACTGAAAATTGCTCTAAGTTTTTTTTAAGCCAGCAGAANTGTCAAATAGAAGTCTATAATTATACCATATAACAAACATACAATTTTAATGTTCTTAAAAATTTGTGATGAATTTGGTAATACTGCCTTGCAGAGTACTTCTTAACTCAGTAAAAACACTAAGTAAGAAGGAAAAAATACAAGATTGAAGACTACATAAAAAGATTAAATGGATTAAGACTGGTGAGCCCTGCAAAACTATTAATAAAACAGTCCTAATGACTGTTATCTGAAATAGCAAATATCTTAGTCCATGACTCAAATCACTGAAAATTGCTCTAAGTTTTTTTTAAGCCAGCAGAAAGATGTAATTATATTTTAAAATATTTCTCACTCTTATCTAAAATTTCAAAAAGTGAAATGAGACTGTAATCTGTATTAGATTATGAAATACTTGACTGCATAGTTGAACAAAAGGCATTTATAATTTTTTGACAATAGTTAAAATATTTGAACTCTCACTTTGTGCCAGTGTACTTTGCATACAATACCTCATTTTTTTCACAATAATTTGGTGAAGTTACAATTATTATTTCCACTCAACCTTACACAAGTAGTTTATTCAAGTTCATATGGCTAGTATGTAATGGACTGGAATTCATATTCAGGTGGATCATTAACACATTCAATACTGAAATTAGTAATTTAAATCTCTGTTGGTCTAGTTTTCAACCTAATACTTTTTAGACTACAGTATAACATTATAGAAAAATAGTGGTAGAATATCTTCCTTTATATAATTCCTAAATGGATCATGTATTGATACTTCCAAATTGTCAACTTTAAAAGACTTTTTGACAGTATATATTAAGTAGATGATGATCTAAATAATTTCAAAATATTTAGTCTTCTAGGAAATTTTTATAAAATGTTAGAGGACTTAATGTCGTATCAAAAAGAAGATACTTCAGATAGTCTGAAACAGCTCAAAAGGGCAATAGAGTAGTTATCTATTGATGTGTAATAAATTACCACAAACCTAGTGGCTTAAAACCATATATATTTTATTATCTCAAATATCCTGTGGGTCAACAGTCTGGGTAAGGCCTAATGAGGTCCCCTACTCATGGCTACAGTCAGCAAATCAGGGTTTTGTCTCATCTCAAGGCCCAAGCAGGGAAGGATCTGCCTCCAAGTTCACACGATTGTCAGAATTTAATTCCTGGCAGATAGTCAGAGAGAGAAGTGCAGTTCCTTGCTGGTTTTGCCAGCAGTTTTATGCCATGTGGTCTTCTCCATCTAGAGAGTGCATGCTGTAGCTTACAAGGCAGCTTAATTTACCAAGGCCAATAGGGAGAGAGACAATAGGAAACATGCTAGCAAGATGTTAAGTTACAATCTTAATGTAACACCATCACCTTAGTGAAATCCCTTCACCTTTGTCTGTTCTCCAGAAGCAAGTCACAGATTCTTCCCACGCTCAAGGAAGAGGGACCACACAGTGGCCTGAATTACAGGAAGTATGGACAGTCAGGTCCATCTCAAAGTATGTTTGTCTCAGAAAATAATTATGAAATAAAGAAATGACTCACCCTTGGTAGCAGCCAAAGAAAAACAATTTTTTTCCCCTCAGTTCAGTTCAGTCACTCAGTAGTGTCCAACTCTTTGTGACCCCATGAATTGCAGCACGCCAGGCCTCCCTGTCCATCACCAACTCCCAGACTTNTCCCAGCAATCTTGATTCCAGCTTGTGTTTCTTCCAGTCCAATGTTTCTCATGATGTACTCTGCATAGAAGTGAAATAAGCAGGGTGACAATATACAGCCTTGACGTACTCCTTTTCCTATTTGGAACAAGTCTGTTGTTCCATGTCCAGTTCTAAGTTGCTTCCTGGCCTGCATACAGATTTCTCAAGAGGCAGGTCAGGTGGTCTGGTATTCCCATCTCTTTGAGAATTTTCCACAGTTTATTGTGATCCACACAGTCAAAGGCTTTGGCATAGTCAATAAAGCAGAAATAGATATTTTTCTGGAACTCTCTTGCTTTTCCCTAAGTGTTCCTAAAAAGTAAAACCAGATGGCATTTTGTATAACACCAACCCAATTCACTGTCTCATCTCATCCATAATTCATTAACATTTTAGCTCAGTGCTCTCTTCCTTGGAGAATTCTCCTTACCTCTCTTCTTTATACCAGTGGATCAACTGCCTATTCTGTGTTTTTATACCTTGACCATCTCTGAGGTACATTTGTAGTTTATATATAGTAATTTTCATTTGTGTAGGCTACTTATCTACTGACTAAGTTATGAGGGAAGAAACTGTGATATAGTTTTTGTTCAACACTATTTCTATCACCCAGCACAGTATATAACACAGAGAGAGAAACAGTGAAAACATACTGGGTGAAGGGAAAAAAAAGCACTGAACTGGAAGAGACATAGGTTCCAATGTGAGCTCTTTATCAGCTGTGCTACTTCACGTGAGTTAGTTAGCTTTCTGGAAAGGTCAATGAAAGGTCAGTTCTATCTCAGTTATAATTTTGATGCAGTCTTGTGGTTTTATGGGCTTCCCTTCTGGCTCTGCTGGCAAAGAATCTGCCTGCAATGTGGGAGACCCAGGTTCGATCCCTGGGTTGGGAAGATCCCCTGGAGAAGGGAAAGGCTACCCACTCGAGGATTTTGGCCTGGAGAATTCCATGGATCGTATAGACCATTGGGTCGCAAAGAGTCGGACACGACTGAGCAACTTTCAGTCGTGCTTTGTGGTTTTATACAATCATAAATCAAGAAGTTTTTGCTGCATTTTTTTCCCCAGAGTTTTCAGTAACTTCCACCTTTATTTTTGATCAATGATTTTTGATGTTTTAACCTTTTCACAACAAGCAAAGCAGAGGACAGGAGAAATAATGTGAGATGCTTAAATCAACATTTGCAAGTTTATTTATAACTTAAACACTCCTGATATTCTTCAGTTTATATATTTGAATACCATAGTTATGGTATGATTCAAAATGCTTTTCTTTCCCCTAGAAAAATCAAACTTTCACCAGGAAATAACTACATTAAACACATGCTATTCCTTTCAAGATGTTGGCATTCTGCTTTCTCATTCAGCTGCCCAACTGGTCCCACTATGGTCCCAGAGGGTTTGTTGAATTAAATGGTAGTATAGACCCAGACTGATGACATCCTAAGAAAAATACAAAACTCTGTAAAAGAGAGATATTTTAGAGTTTTCTGTGATATAGAGTACTAGACTATAATGTAGAAGAATATTTTAAAATCGCAATAGTATAGCTGACACACTTGGCCTGTTTTCATCATTGCTGAACATTGCCCTTCCTCAGTAACTGCTGAGAAATTCTCCTATTAAGCAGTGTTAAGTCTGGTTTGTGAACTGTATCCTATGTATGCAATAAACTTTGGTTTGCTTTCACTGTCAAGTCTTTGACATGGCTAGTGCTAGAAGAAGATAAATACTGCATGGGTAATCCAGGAGCAATATGTTACTCTACCTTTCACCCGAATCATATGTCAAGCTCATGCTTATTGAAATTTTTGTCTTGGGTTGCTCCACAGTAAGAGTGCACAGTGTCCCAGAGGTAACTAATGATTCTCTTGTAGCCTTTTCAGCTCAGTCATTTATAGTAGTTCAAAACAGACGGGGGAAATTTGTTGACAGTGGAAGTTGAGAATGTTTTTATAATTTTTATTTCAAAACAGAAATAGACATCTTCTCTTAGAACAATTTTTCTTCTTTTAATCTGAATTCCTACTGTTATTATTAGTGGTATCTTCCTGAGTGAAAAACCATAATTATGGAATTTGTGGTTTTTCTTGTATGACATGTGTGTCAAAATAACCATAATGCACAAACCTGAGAGGAAAATGTAAAGTGCAGAGATGTGTGGAGCTTCAACTTCATTTTCCTAGTACTTTGGTGTTAGAAAAATGCTTGGATAGAGGTCTTAAATGATACCTGCAGGAGTACTCTTGTCTGGAAAATCCCATGGATGGAGGAGCCTGGTGGGCTGCAGTCCATGGGGTCGCAAAGTGTCGGACACGACTAAGTGACTTCACTTTCACATTTCATTTTGATGCATTGAAGAAGGAAATGGCAACCCACTCCAGTGTTCTTGCCTGGAGAATCCCAGGGACAGGGGAGCCTGGTGGGCTGCCGTCTATGGGGTCGCACAGAGTTGGACACGACTGAAGCGACTTAGCAGCAGCAGCAGCAGCAGGAGTACTATTCTGAGAAGTCTTAGAAGTGATGTATGCTATGCTTCTCACTGCAAGGGCATCAGGGTCATAGTTAAGTTGTTGATTTCCCACACCATTCATCTAATATACAATAGAAGTGCCAAGGCTCAGAGAATAACTAGCCTGGTCTTCTATGTAGGGGCGATGTACTGCTTGAGGTGCAGATCCACAGTAAAACCACTGCGAACGTAATAGGTAACACTTGTGAAACACTATGTATCATGAACTGTTTAAGTGTTCTACATGTTAGCTCATTTAATAATCACATTAACACTCTGAGGAAGATGAGCATAATACCCATCAAATAAAGGAAAAAACTAAGCCTAAGAGGTTATATATATAGCTCAATATCACATATCTAGTATACTGCAGAGCAGAATTCAAACCCAGGAAGTGAGAATCAGTCTCTAAGTAAACCACTGTGCTCTTAATCTCCTTTCATCATATTTCTATATAGTCAGAATTATATTCCTTTGCTGAATAAATATTTAAAAGGAATAGAAGTCATATATATATATACACATACATATGTGTATATACAGAGTAGGCTTATATTTTGTTAGCCTAAATAATTAAGAATTGACTATGAATATTTAATATTTGTTTGAAATGTGCTTGACAATGTAATCTCAGGTATTGCTTTAGTTTATAAAATATACTAACCAATTCACACTAGTCTTCCTGAGCCATGTTAGTAAAATTTTGCTATTTTTCCCCCAAGAACTCACAATCCAGAAACATAATTACATTTCCAGTTGGCTTTGCAGACAAAACTGACAAAATACAAACTAGGAAAATGCACCTAAATATTTAAAATTGTTAATGATGTTCTTTGTTAATGAAGCATTCTGGAGCCAAATATTGCATACAATTATTTCTTTTTCTGTCTCAATTCTTTTAGTAAGTGTTAAGTAGTAATTTTAAAAAACTTTTATTTCTTTATTTTTGGCTGTGCTAGGTCTTTGGTGCTGCACAGGCTTTTTTCTAGCTGCAGTGAGCAGGGGCTACTGTTTCTAGTGGTGCATGGACTTCTCATTGCAGTGGCTTTGGAGGCTTCTCTTGCTGCAGAGTGCAGGCTCTAGGGCACGCAGGCTTCAGTAGTTGTGGTACATAGGCTCAGTAGTTGTAGCTGTGGGAGATAAAGCTCACCAGCCCAAACTCAAGGAATGGACTTGGAGACATGAGGTGCACCATGAAGCAAGGTTTTAATGACAGCCTTGCAAAATTGGGTGTCTGGTGGAAAGGCACACCAGAGTTGTTGCAATGGTGTTTTTAGCCTATTGGCATGCAAGTCCCTCCCCCAGTTCCTCACTGGCTGAGTACTGTGAGGTTAACAATCTTCCAGAGGAAGTTACCTGGATTTATTACTCTCCCTTTTGTCTGGATTTTCTGGCACAAGTATCTTAAGAGCTATAACATCAGCAGGTCATCACTCTAGGGTAGTTGTCTTTGAAAATGGACCGCTTTAAGTTTCTATTTCTTTTTTTTTTTTGCACCACAGATTTTGTAGACTTTTATTTCTTTATTTATTTTTTTGGCACTGATCAGTTTATTTTTTTTTATTTTATTTTTTTTTAATTTTTATTTTTTTTCATCTCACGTGTACATGAGTTCCCAATCTTGAACCCCGCCCCCTCGCCACCTCCTACTCCACATCAACTCTCTGGATCATCCCCGTGCACCAGTCCCAAGCATCCTGTATCCTGTACCGAATATAGACTGACGATTTGTTTCCCACACGACAGCACACATGTTTCTATTTCTTAAATAGGTCTTGTGCTCTACAGCACAGGCTCAACAGTTGTGGTGCTTAGCTATGTGGCTTAGCTGCTCCACGGCATGTGGGCTCTTCCCAGACCAGAGGTGGAACCTGTGTCTCTGGCATTGGCAGGCGGATTCTTTACCACTGAGCCGTCAGGGAAGCCCCTGTAAAGCGGTAATTTTAAGTCATGAAAGTAAATAGAGATGTACTACTTACTATTTACTTCTTAAATAGAGAAGTACTTCTTTTAAAATTTTTATTGGAGTATAGTTAATTTACAATGTTGTGTTAGTTTCAGGTGTATAGCAAAATGAATCAGTTACAGATATACATGTATCCACTCTTTTTTTTTAGGTTCTTTTCCCAGTAGGCCATTACAAAGTATTGAGTAGAGTTCCTAGTACTATAAAGCAGGTTCTTATTAGTTATCTGTTTTATATATAGTAGTGTGTATATGTCAATCTGAATCTCCCACTTTATCCCTCCACCCCTTACCCCCNAATCAGTTACAGATATACACGTATCCACTCTTTTTTTTTAGGTTCTTTTCCCAGTAGGCCATTACAAAGTATTGAGTAGAGTTCCTAGTACTATAAAGCAGGTTCTTATTAGTTATCTGTTTTATATATAGTAGTGTGTATATGTCAATCTGAATCTCCCACTTTATCCCTCCACCCCTTACCCCCTGGTAACTGTAAGTTTGTTTTCTACATCCATGACTCGACTTCTCTTCTGTAAATAAGTTCATCTATACCTTTGTCTTTTGCTGTTGGACTTAGGTCACTATGACAATCTCCAGGTCCACCCATGTTGCTGCAAATGACAATCTTTTGTTTTTTCTATGGCTGAGTAATATCCCACCATACATATGTACCACATCTTCTTTATCCATTCCTCTGTTAATGGACATTTAGGTTGCTTTCATGTCCGGGCTATTGTAAATAGTGCTCGATGAACATTAGNCTCTAAATTTGAAGTTAAGTCTCCTATAGGCAGCATATATAGGTCTTTTTTTGGTTTTGTTTTTAGTCCTCTGCTACAGTCTTTTCATTGGAATATTTAGTCCATTTAACATTTAAGGTAATTACTGATAGATATGTACATACTGACATTTTGTTCATTGTTTTCTGGTAGTTGTTTTTGTAGTTCTTTTTGCTTCCTCTCTTTTGTGATTTGATGACTATGTCTAGAGTAATGTTTGAATTCCTTTGTTTGGGGTGTGCATGTATTCTAGGTTTCTTATTTGTGGCTAGTATGAGGTTCATATATAATAGGCTATATATATAAATATTTTAAGTTAATGATCTCTTAAGTTTTAATGCATTTTAACAATGCTATATTTTTACTCCTCCTTCCTGTTTAATGTTAGTGACATAGTTTACACTTTTTGTTTTAAATATCCCTTACTTATTGTATACATAGATATTTTACTACATTTGCCTTTACTACTTTAACCTTCCTACTACGTTTAGAAGTGATTCACTCTGTGGTTGCCTTTACTACTTTAACCTTCCTACTACGTTTAGAAGTGATTCACTCTGTGGTTGCCTTTACTACTTTAACCTTCCTACTACGTTTAGAAGTGATTAACTCTGTGGTTGCCTTCACTACTTTAACCTTCCTACTACGTTTAGAAGTGATTAACTCTGTGGTTGCCTTCACCAATGAGATTTTTCCTTTTGTAATTTTTATGTTTCTTGTTCTGGTCTTTTCTGCTTATAGAAGTCTCTTCACCATTTCTTACAAAGCCACTATAATGGTGCTGAGCTATTTTAGCTTTTGCTTCTAAAACTCTTTCTCTCTCCTTCAAGTCTGAATGGTAGCCTTTCTAAGTAGAATATTCTTTATTATAGTTGTTTTCCTTTCATCACTTTGGGTACAGCATGCCACACCCTTCTGGCCTGCAATGTTTCTACTAAAATCAGCTGATAGCCTTTATGGGAGTTTCCTTTAAAAATGTAAATAACTTTTGCTCTTGCTGTTAAGGACTGCTCTTTAATTTTTGCCATTTTAATTATAAACTCTTTTGGTGTGGACCTTTTTGAGTTCATCTTGTTTGGCACACTCTGTGCTTACTGCATCTAGANACTAAAATCAGCTGATAGCCTTTATGGGAGTTTCCTTTAAAAATGTAAATAACTTTTGCTCTTGCTGTTAAGGACTGCTCTTTAATTTTTGCCATTTTAATTATAAACTCTTTTGGTGTGGACCTTTTTGAGTTCATCTTGTTTGGCACACTCTGTGCTTACTGCATCTAGATGTGTTGTTTCCCAGGTTTGGGAAGTTTTCATGTATTATTTCTTCAGGTAAGTTCCCTCAGCCTTTCTCCTCTTAGGACTGCTAGTGTGCAAATATTAGTATACTTGCTGTTTTCACAAAACTGTCAGAAACTATCAACATATTTTTTCTGTTCAGTTTCATTGATTTCTACTACTCTGTCCACTGATATTATCCTCTGTATCATCTGATTTACAGTTGATTCCTTCAAGTATATATTTTATTTCAGTTAGTGCACTCTCAGCTCATTTTGAATCTTTATATTTTCTAATTCTTTATTAAAATTTGCACTATATTCAATCATTATTTTCCCAACTTTGTTGAACATCTTTATGATTATTACCTTGAGGTCTCTGTCAGGGAGGTTACTAATCTTTGTTTTTCTATGATTTTGTCTCATTCCTTCATTTGGACCATATTCCTCTCTTGCCTCATCTTACTTAATTTTCTGTTTATTTCTAGGTATTAAAGAGGTTATGTCTCACAGTCTNTACCTTGAGGTCTCTGTCAGGGAGGTTACTAATCTTTGTTTTTCTATGATTTTGTCTCATTCCTTCATTTGGACCATATTCCTCTCTTGCCTCATCTTACTTAATTTTCTGTTTATTTCTAGGTATTAAAGAGGTTATGTCTCACAGTCTTTGAGATGTGGCCTCATTTAGGTGAATTCCCCTGGGGCCCAGAGCACACACTCCTCTGTTCACTAGAGTTTTGTGCTCTTTGTGCCTTAGCGTGTTTTCTTCTGTCTTGACAGCCAATGGCTGTTTGCTTGCTCTTAGGCAGGGCTGGTCCCTGGCCATGTTAACCGCCTTGCTTGGTGTGGTGGCTATTGGCCCACTAGTGAATAGGGCATGGAGAGCTACAGAGCCCAGTGGGGTGCAGGGCTGGTTCCTGCCTGCTGGTAGGCAGAGCCAGGTGTTGAAGTGACTGGCTGATGCCCAAGGATGCCAGGTTTGGAGCTAGCCCACTGATGGTCCAGGCTAGGTGCCAACATGGCTGACTGTGGGGCCTGGTGGGTCATGGTACTGGTGCTGGCCTGCCGGTTTGCATGGCCCAGTCCCCGCTCAGATGTCTGCATACCACGGGAAATCAGGACTGGTACTGTTCCACTGGTGGACCAGTGGACAGATGGGCAGGTAAGTCCCTGGCACTTTAAGGTGGAGGTAGGATTTCACAATGTCATTTGCCAGCAACAGTAATACAGCAGTAAAATGAGCTCTCCAAAATAGCTGCCTCCAGTGGCTGTGTCCTTCTTCATCCCCAGAAGGCTCTCCAGGATTAGCAAATGGGTCTGACCCAGGCTCCTTTCAAACTCTGTTTCTATGCTGATTCAGATTGTGTGAGATATTGCACAAACCCCTTAACAGAAAAGTCTCTGTTTCCTATAGCCCTCCCACTTTTCTGAACATAAGTCCTGCTGGTTTTCAAAGCCAGACATTCTAGGGGCTCATGTTCCTGGTGCAGGATCCCTGGGCTAGGTGGCTCAACATGAGGCTCAGACCCCTCACTCCTTGCAGAAAACTTCTATCACTGTGATATCCCCCCCATTTGTGGGTTACCAACCCTGAAAATTTGGGTCCTAACTATACTGTCTCCACCATTTCTACTCATCTTATTGTGGTTTCTCATTTTTTAATTTTTATTATATACTGGAGCACAGCTGATTAACAATATTGTGCTTCAGGTGTACAGCAAAGTGGTTAGGTATACATATACATGTATCTATTCTTTTTCAAATTAGTTTCCTATCTAGGTTATTACAGGATATTGAGTAGAGAGTTCCCTGTGCTATACAGTAGGTCCTTGTTGGTTATCCATTTAAAATTAATATAACTATGTGTACATGTTAACCCCAAACTCCCAATCTATTCCTCTTCCCCATTCAGTTAACTATAATTTTTTTCCTCTAAGTCTGTGAGTCATACTATTTAGTTCCTTTATGTCTTTAGTTCAAATAAATATTTTCTGCTAGTCTTCTGGTCCTTCCCATAGATAGTTTTTATGCAAATAGTTGTAATTTTGGTTTGTCTCTGGGAGATGAGTTCAGGGTCCTCTTACTCCACCATTTATGTCACTTTCTGACCTGCCCAGATTTTTGATGATAAAGATCAGATCGATATAAATAAATTGAGAAGTTTTCTGATATTCACTTCTTCTATGTGATACTGTTTTCAACAGAAGCTATGATCTTTGTACAATTCATTCTCATTTTTATTTCATTAAAATAAAACTGAAGTGATAATAGTAAATGATAAGTTCAACAGATAATCACTGTGTATTACTGGCTGGCATGGGTCATCAGCCGCTTAATATAGTTCTAATCATTGACTTCCTAATGAGCAGTTATGAGCCTGGGTAATTTCTGTGCATATTAAGAGTGACTAAAAATTAAAATGGCAGGATAAGAGCAGTTTTAAATTAAAAAAAAATCCCAACTAATCTGTTAAATGTCTTACACATATAGTACTTAGATATTCTAGAATGCAGTAACCCCTAGTTGGCCTAAAAATGATCCTTTTATTATGCTTGAGAAGAAATGTAGATTCTTATTCGAATAGTCCTTGATGACAAATTTTTAAAGTAAATAACAAAGATAATTTTCTCTTTAAGAGGAATCTTGAAAATATAAAAAATTCTTAGCTAAAACTATACTCATTTAATATGCAAGCATATTGTTATTATATAATTGTGTATAGAAAACTGATTAGCTTCACAGTTTTAATTTTTATACTTAAGGATAAAATAGATTTTTAAAGGTTTTTTTTTCTTCCTCTTCTTTTAGTAGCAAAGAGAATGCACTGCTTTTATTTTTCAGTTATTTTTGTTCCACAGATTTACTCAGTTACAATGATAGTGTAAAAAATTATTTGTACTTTATTTCCATTTCCCATATTTTATAGACATTTCAATATAGCAGTTATATTTTGTCAATTAGGTATACCATTGATTTACTTAAAAATCTCTTATTGAAGGAAATTATTTCCTCTTTTTACCACTGCATGCTACAATATGCATTTTTATGCATAAAACAAGAGCTTTAGTCTAAAAGCAGATATTCTCTCATCAGGTACCTTGTTTCAGGTACCTTGTTTATAGGTAATCAGAACTGTTAGGCTTATTAGGTATCTACTTAGGAGGAACTTATTTCAGATTATGATCTTCTATTTAAAGAATTAAAACACAATTCTTCTACATATCTAGATTATCTAGATTAATACTACCATGAAATATATTTTAACATAAATAGCAGGTTATTAAATAAAGTAACTGCCCATAAATGTTATCATTTACCTATTAATCAAACCTGCAGATGTAGAGTTAAAGTACTTCTTTATTCTAATTCATCATGAAACTCTAAATGTCAGAGCTTCTCTAGCATTTGTTCAAGTTCCATTGAAAGATTTACATTAAAAACTTGTAACTCTTATAAACTGCTTTTGAAAAAAAAACCATAATGCATTAAGATTCCTTCTATTGCAAACTTCTACCCTCACTCTATTTTTGTCATAGCATGTATCACCTTCTAACGTATTACTGTTTACTTATGTCTCCTTCTCCTATAAGAAGCTCCAGGCTTTAGCCATCTTTACAGCTAGCAATTCCAAAGGAAAGAGAATTTCTACTTTCTAATAGTCCTAGAAAGTTGTCAGAGTATACTTTTATTTATTTATACTTTTATCACATGCCCAGTCCTAAGCCAGTCATTATGATAGGTTATAAGTAACAATGAGAAATGGGTTACTTTGATTGTCTTGGGGGCTACAGAATTTGACCTGAGGAACAGTAGCATCCCCTGGGAGCTTGGTAAATACATAGACTCTCAGGCCCCAGTATAGACCACCTGAATCAGAATGTGAATTTTCAACAGGATTCACTAATGATATGCCTTTATTCTGTGACGCTAGTAGGAGCTGGAAAGACAGGAAGAGGGACGAGGTCAGCAAGTCATACAAGTGAGGGTGTGATGGTTGCCCAAAGAAAATTTGAACGCTCTTACCAATATACAAAATGGATGCCAGGCAGTCAAAAGCAGCAGGTATCCATTACAATATGCAATATGTATTCAGCAGTCCATCCTAAAGGAGATCAGTCCTGG
>SJYA01000487.1:621916-666501 GCA_006410615.1 Neotragus moschatus
ACTCTTGAGAGTCCCTTGGACTGCAAGGAGATCCAACCAGTCCATTCTGAAGGAGATCAGCCCTGGGATTTCTTTGGAAGGAATGATGCTGAAGCTGAAGCTCCAGTACTTTGTCTACCTCATGCGAAGAGTTGACTCATTGGAAAAGACTCTGATGCTGGGAGGGATTGGGGGCAGGAGGAGAAGGGGACGACCGAGGATAAGATGGCTGGATGGCATCACTGACTCGATGGGCATGAGTCTGAGTGAACTCTGGGAGTTGGTGATGGACAGGGAGGCCTGGCGTGCTGAGATTCATGGGGTCGCAAAAAGTCGAACACGACTGAGCGACTGAACTGAACTGAACACCCAAGATACTTTAGGAATCAAGAGATTAAATTATTTGTCCAAAGTTCTTACTGGGGAGGCAAAGAGAATTAACCTGTGATAGAATATCAAGTACTAACAAGTATGCTGGAGAATAAAGAAGAATGGAGGGATAGAGCATTAACAAGATGATGGGAAGGGTGATCAGTTTAGAGAGGAAAGTCAGGGTGAGCATGAGGAAATAAATTTTGATTAGAGATTTGGAGAAAGAGAAAGAAAGCAAGAAAGAGTGGGAAAGCCAGTTTTGCTACAATGAAATGAATACAGGTGATTAATTCAGAGAGATAACCAAGGGTCATTTCATAAAGAAACTCTGGCAATGATTAAGATATTGTCAATTATTTCTAGCACAATGGACAATTGTTGGAAGCTTTGGAGCAAGGGAACACATGATTTTATATTTCAATTATACTGTATAGGGAGCTGCTGCTGCTGCTAAGTCACTTCAGTTGTGTCCGACTCTGTGCGATCCCATAGGTGGCAGCCCACCAGGCTCCCTCGTCCCTGGGATTCTCCAGGCAACAACACTGGAGAAGACAATAGTAAATAAAGGATAGATGGAGAAATGTAACATGTCAGGGAGACTAGTTAGGAGGTGATGGCATGCTTAGGCATGCTTAGTGTTAGGCAAGAGATGAGAGTGAGACCAGGATGGTAATGGGGATAACAGAGGGGCTTGGAATCTATACACAGTCCTTGACTCATGATTTGACTAAAGTTTTCAACTTTATTATGGTGTGAAAGCAATAGGTATTCAGTAAAAACTGTAGTTGTGAAACTTTATGGAGAAGGCAATGGCACCCAACTCCAGTACTCTTGCCTGGAAAATTCCATGGACGGAGGAGCCTGGTGGGCTGCAGTCCATGGGGATGCAAAGAGTCAGACATGACTGAGCGACTTCTTTCACTTTTCACTTTTATACATTGGAGAAGGAAATGGCAACCCACTCCAGTGTTCTTGCCTGGAGAATCCCAGGGATGGTGAAGCCTGGTGGGCTGTCATCTCTGGGGTCGCACAGAGTTGGACACGACTGAAGTGACATAGCGGCAGAATCTGATATTTTTCCAGGCTAGCAACATATAGCATAATACTCTCTTGAGAAGCTGGGCTGCCGCAGCAGCCAGTCAGCCATGTGATCAGGAGGGTGAAAATAACCAATACACTTAAAACCATTCTCTATCCATTCAGTCGCCCTGTTTTTCACATCCAGTATAATATTCAATAAAGCATGTGAGATATTCAACAATTTTTTATAAAATTGGATTAACATTAGATGATTTTTCCCAGTTGTCGGCTAATGCAAGTGTTCTAAGCACATTTGATATAGGTTTGGCTCAGCTGCAATGTTTGGTAGGTTAGGTCTATTGAATGCATTTTTTTTTAACTTATGATGGGTTTCTCAGGATGTAACCCCTCTGTATGTAGAAAGATCCATATTGTGGATTGTTAATGAATTGAATGTCTGTGTGAGATAAAAGAAATATTCCTATATTTTTGCCATGAGAAAATGGGTGGACACTATTGCTAGTTACTGAAAGAGAGAATCTTGAAGATGGGTCATGTGGAAAATCAAGAGGATCTTTTTGGAATATCAAATTTAAGATGCAAAACTGCTGAATTAAATCCTTTGAAGCAGCATTGCCTTTTTTTCTGGGTCCAATAGAATTTTTAAGTAAGATTTTCAAAGCCACTAAACAAAAAGAAATTCTTTTAGTAATCTATTTTATAAGTGTTATTGAACCTCTTTTGAAGGCTACATCCAGATTGGAGGTTCTGGATACAATTATTTTGAAAGGAAGTATTTGTCTACAAAGCCCAAATATATTTTTATTTCATCCAAACACTAGCTGGAAATATCAATATTTTATTGTAAAAGGAAATGGTTTGGATGCTTAAGCATTTAGGGGAAAAAAAAAATTCTGAAAAAAAAAACCAAACGGGTTCACGGTGAGGAGTGGGAAGGACTGGCAGGTGATAAGCCTCAAGAGTGCAGCCTCATTTGAAAATAGTAACCTAAGTAATGGTATTAGTTACAGACATTTAGACTGTCTAAACAATTGTTCCTTTATTACACATGACTAATAGACTTTGCTGCTTGGTTGGGATAGCATATCAAGACTGGGTCATTTCTCAACTAAAAATCATTCTATTATGATTCTCAATGGAAAATTCATTTTAAATTCATATATTCTGCTATTAAATGAAGTACAGTTAAGCAATTTTAATAATACACATGTGAATATA
The DNA here is from genome assembly GCA_006410615.1 of Neotragus moschatus. Lineage (NCBI taxonomy): Eukaryota > Metazoa > Chordata > Mammalia > Artiodactyla > Bovidae > Neotragus > Neotragus moschatus. The sequence goes on from SJYA01000487.1 coordinate 624,527, forward strand.
TTTCATTTGCTTGTGGTTTCTTATTTATCTACTAACTTACTCAAGGATTTGAAGTGGTTTACACTAACTTATAAAACAGGGAAAAATTAGTAAAGAAAAAGTTAGGTCCTAAACCTAGATAAAATAAAAATTCAAGAAGGATAACTTAGAACACAAATGTGTCATCCATTGTGAGGGTCATATTTATGTATATTTCTCATTAAATGCATAAGTAGTGAATTAGTGACACTAAAGGAAAAATATGAGGAATAAAAATAGTGAAGCCACTGAAACTTTCATTAAAAAGAAACCACATAATCACACAGCTCAATTAAGCTTTCATTATGAGATGCTACATTAATACCAACTTATACTTATTTATTCAATTTAAGAAGTACAAGTACTTGGTGATAAATATTTACATTTTAAGTCATAACCAATGGAAAAACTTTTTATATCCATTTAATGTACTAATTGGATGTTAGCAAGAAATCAGTGTAGTAGCAGCTGCACATGCAATTCAATTTGATGAAATTTTAATTATAGAGAAAACACTGATAGCAAAGCAGAGTGAAACAGTGCTAAAATGAAAATAGCATAAACAGATTTCAATGTTTCTCTGAAAAATTTCAGGTGTTGTCAAAGTGGATTACGGAGATGTATCAGTCAGAAAAACACTAAGAGAAAATCTGAAGTGTAAGCCCTTTTCTTGGTACCTTGAAAACATCTATCCGGACTCCCAGATCCCAAGACGTTATTACTCACTTGGAGAGGTATGAATTATTTATTTTGGTTAAGTTATAAATATATTTTGCAAAAGAGCAATTTCTAAGGAGCTCAATATTTTTTATGTTATGAATACAATGCTTTAAGGGTTTTTAAACAGATCTATTATAAAAGACTTCTTGTAAATTACAAGAACCAGAAAGGTCTATATTATTGGCATTTATAAAAAATAAAACAGTTTAAGGTAGAATAAATAGTATTTTGTTTTGTTATAAATAGTTCTAAAACTTTTTAATCATATGGAATTTAGAGTCTTTGAGGTTTATAGCAAATTTTGAGTTTTTCTTTATGTGGGCTATAAGTGTTAATATTTACTGTGGGAAAAGAAACTGGAAACTTTAAATTTATTAATTTGCTAATATAAGTAATATATTTTTGGAAAAGTAAACTTTATAAAACAAGATAAAATAGTAAGAAGATTAGGTTAATCTACATTTTTTATAAATTGCATTAAGAACTGGCCAAAAAGAGGTAGCTGGATTCTTGTATCTGCTTTGATATTCAGTCTATTATAATATAGCACACCAGGTAACCAATTGAAGATTCCCTATACATTCATGAGAAGTGAGGGCAAAAGGGTATTATCATAATACTATTATCAAAATCATACTGACTTGGTGGACACATGGAGAACCCCTGATCTGTTCCATACTTTCTCAAAATATTATCTTTTTTAATGAATATTTTCACTTCTTACAAAGTTTTCACTCTCACTTATCCAGAAATCTATTTTTTCTAATAACCATATACAATTCAGAGGACAAATCTGCTGTAACTTTATTGTATTCAGAAGAAAACAACGGATTTTTGTTATTTTCTCTTCCTCTATGACTTTTTAAATTTTTATTGGAGTATAGCTCATTTATAGTGTGGTGTTAGTGTCAGATTACTGCAAAGTGATTCATTTATACATATACATCTCTATTCCCTAGATTCTTTTCCTATATAGGCTACTACAGAGCATTGAGTAGAGTTCCCTGTGCTATATACAGCAGGTCCTGATTAGTTATCTATTTTATTTTGTGTATATATCAATCCCAGTCTGCCAATATATACTCCCCTTCCCACCACCCTGGTAACCATGTTTGTTTTTACATCAAATATGCTTCTGTTTTGTAAATAAGTTCATTTGTACTTTATTTTCTGGATTCCACATAAAAGCACTATTTATTTTTCTTTCTTACTTCACTCAGTACAACAATTTCTAGGTCCATTCATGTTGCTGCATATGGAATTATTTCATTCTTTTTTATGGCTGAGTCATATTTCATTATACATATGTACCACAATTTCCTTATCCATTACTCTGTAGATGAACATTTAAGTTGCTTCCATGTCCTGGCTACTGTAAGTATTGCTTCGTTAAACACTGGGGTGCCTGTATCTTTTTAAATCAAGAGTTTTCTCTAGATAACATGCCCAGGAGTGGGATTGCTGGATAATATGGAAACTCTATTTGTAGTTTTTCTTAGGGAATCTCCATACTGTTGTCCACAGTGGCTGCACCAATTTATATTCCCATCAACAGTGTAGGAGGATTCCCTTTTCTCCAGCATTTACTGTTTGCAAATTTTTTATGATGACCATTCTGACCAGTATAAGATGTGTCTCATTATACACTTGATTTGCATTTCTCCAATAATTAGTGATGTTGAGCATCTTTTCATGTGCTTTTTGGCCATTTGTATGTCTTTAGAGAAACGTACATTTAGATCTGCTCATGTTTTGATTGTGTTGTTTGGTTTTTGGATAATGAGCTGCATAAAATGTATATTTTAGAGATTAACTCCTTTTCAGTCACTTCATTTGGAGAAGGAAATGGCAACCCACTCCACTGTTCTTGCCTGGTGAATCCCAGGGACGGGGGAGCCTGGTGGGCTGCCCTCTATGGGATCGCACAGAGTCGGACACAACTGAAGCAACTTAGCAGCAGCAGCAGCAGTCACTTCATTTGTAAATATTTTCTCCCATTCTCTGGGTCGTCTTTTCATTTTGCTTATGGTTTCCTTTGCTGTGCAAAAGCTTTTTAGTTTAATTAGACCCCATTTGGTGTTTTGTTTTGTTTTAATTTTCATTACTCTAGGAAGTGGAGGTTTTTTGTGTGTATCTTGCTAGTGACTGTTCTACTTTCGTTTTTTTTGGTTTGTTTGTTTTTTGTTTTTTAAACTTAGCCGTCCAGTTTTCCCAGCACTACTTATTCAGTTTTATCCACTGTATATTCCTGCCTCCTTTGTTGTAGATTAGGGGACCACACGTATGTGGGTTTGTCTCTGGGACTTCTATCTTGTTCCATCGGTCTACATTTCTCTTTTTGTATCAATACCATACTGTCTCAATGACTGTAGCTTTGTACTCTAGTCTGAAATCAGGCAATTTGATTCATCCAGCTCCATTTTTGCTTTCTCAAGATTGCTTCAGCTATTCAGGGTCTTTTGTGTTTCCATACAAATTATAAAATTATTTGCTCTGTTAAAAATTACCATTGGTAATTTCATAGCAATTGCTTGAATCTGTAGATTGCTTTGGGTACCATATCTTTAGAGATTAAAAAGTTGTCTTCATCATAACTGTACAAGCATATGGTCATAATACACATTTAATTGCCCAAAATAAGAGTTATCCTTTTATGAACTATATTCTTCATATTGGTAATTTCCCACTTAATAGGAATTACATTTGAGAAAACTAATTTAGTATTTGTTATATTTAAAACATTTTAACAGCAATAATATAATGCATTTAGAAAATAATATTTGAATCTGCCATTTTTATAGGTCATAACAGCAGAATATCTGAAAATTCAGTCTAATATTTTTGGCTCATTTGCCAAAATATCTATGAATTTATCCACTCCATAACTATAAACATTCCTTGTGATTCACTAGAAAATAAAGAAAAACATATAATTCATTTCCAGCTGAATTGTTTTTAAAGACTGTTGTGTGTGTGTGTGTGTGTGTGTGCCTTATCAGTACACTGTCAAATTTCCACTCNATAACATTTTAGAAGTGAAAGAAAGAACTTATAATTTACTGGTAGAAAATGTGTTACTAGAAGTTATGGAATTACCTTCTTTATGTTTTTGAAAAGATGACGTGGATTCCTAGAAGTACTTTCATGTTACTGATGACTCAGATTTATATCTTCACCCTCACTCTCTCCTGAGCTCTGGAATCTGTTGCTAATTAATAACTGGAATTCTCTATAGGCATCTCAAAATCAAAGTTTTCCAAACTGTACTCACTTTCTTCCCCTTCACACAACCACACAAAATCAAAATCTGACATAGACACTCCTGAAATTTCATCAGTCCCCAAAGCCCCTATTTCTATGAAAATAATACCCCTTGACTCCTACCTGTAAGTCCTTTTAAAACCAGGATTTCTGTCTTTGTCCTGGCCTACATCTTCTTTCACCTGTGTGGTTAAAAAACAGCAACAACTTTTATTTCCATATATCATAGGGAATTCCATAAATACATCCCATACATGTTACATTAGAATTAAATCAGATTAAACACTCCAGTAATTCTTCACTGTCCAAAAATAAAGTAAAAATTCTCCAGTTATGACATTCAAAGCACCTCATAATTTCATCCCCACATGGCTTTTCAGCAGTGTCCTTTGATGTTCTAATAGGTCCTTGTGCTCTAGACATGTTTGATATGTCTTTATTCCCTGAATATTCTGTGTATTCTTACGTCTCTGCACTGTTCTAATTGCCCTATTGGCCAAATATGGCTCCACTCATAAGCTTAAGACATACTCACTGTTTAAAAACCAAATAATTTAGCTTCTTTTCTGCTACCTATTGGCTAACAACTTCTTAAACAGGACATATTTTAATGGATAAACTATAATTTAGATTCAGTCAAACCTTTACTGTTATGTTATTTATAACTTTTCACTGTTATAGTCCAGGTTCATTGGTACTTTTGTAGCTAAAACCTGGTGAGCTTCCATCCATATTTACTTCTTTAGAAATGTCTAGAAGTTTGCTAGATCAAAAGTTATACATCATTATAAGGCATTTAATATATAGTGACAAATTGTCCTCTTTAATATTTCACCAATTTAATAGGACAAACAGCTAAAATAGGAAGAGGCACTGTGAGAGATACTTAACATGCATTATTCTTTTTGATTTTTACAATAATCTATGAAGTGCCCAGTGTTATTCTAATTTTTAAACTCCTCACGAGTTTATTGGAAACCTTGAGATTAATAATGTGGTGGAGGTGGTAAAGCCAGTTTGAACCAAAATCTGGCTGACTCCACACCAGTTTTATATTCACTGTATCTGCACTGATTCCCAACCACACTCTCCCAGCACTGTGATCACAGTGGCCAACTCTAACGGGTATTGTATTTTTCTTGTTTTTCATCTTTGCCAACATAGTTTGGGAGAAACATTTTATCTTACTTTAAATCATATATCTAACAAAATCAATGCATACAAGCATTTTTAAAGATAGCATTAGTACTTTATGAATTTCATAACCATGCCTTTGCTTATGTTTTCATTGGAGTCTGAGATGGNTGGCCAACTCTAACGGGTATTGTATTTTTCTTGTTTTTCATCTTTGCCAACATAGTTTGGGAGAAACATTTTATCTTACTTTAAATCATATATCTAACAAAATCAATGCATACAAGCATTTTTAAAGATAGCATTAGTACTTTATGAATTTCATAACCATGCCTTTGCTTATGTTTTCATTGGAGTCTGAGATGGCTCTTTGTTCACTACTTATAAAAACACTTTATTATCTTCTGTTATATACATTAAATATATATTTCTGACTTGACAGTTTGTTTGCATTGTGTTTTCATATACAGACTTTTAAATAGTTTATCCCAATCAATATTTGCCTTTATGTTTTCTCTTTTTGATGTCAAAATACCATGCTTTTCTAATGAGGTGCTTTTACATGACATTTAAGATCATCTTACAGGAGCCAATAGTAAATAGGTCTTAGCCTCACTGGATACATACTGTTGCTGCTGCTGCTGCTGCTGAGTCACTTCAGTCATGTCCAACTCTGTGCGACCCCATAGACGGCAGCCCATCAGGCTCCACCGTCCCTGGGATTCTCCAGGCAAGAACACTGGAGTAGGTTGCCATTTCCTTCTCCAATGCATGAAAGTGAAAAGTCGAAGTGAAGTCACTCAGTCGTGTCCGACTCTTAGCGACCCCATGGATTGCAGCCCACCAGGCTCCTCCATCCATGGGATTTTCCAGGCAAGAGTACTGGAGTGGGGTGCCATTGCCTTCTCCGATCTACTCAAAGACTGACACTAATTTTTAGTGACAATTTTAAGTAAAATTTATATAAATTTATATAAGTGAGTCAAAGTAGATTCATATTTATAAAATAGCCATTTTACTTTGTTAAAATATCAATATAAAAATTTTGAAAATATATCTTTAATCAAAGATAGGGAGAAAAGCATCCTTTGTAAACACTGTACTTATTCCTTTTAAAGATAAAGAACATAAAGTGATGGAAAAACACTCACATTTTAGCAAATGCATTTATAATGTTTCTCTTTCTCCCTGGAGCCACTCATTTGGAGAAAGCTAGAAAGCACATGGAAACAGTCTGTGTAATTTATTGCAGTGCTTGATTCAGTCATTTTTCAAGGTAGCACGTCTAGAGAAGCTTATGATAGCCATTTATTAAAACCATATTGTCTGCCAAGATAAAGAAATCACTATGTATTATCCATACTTCATACAAATGTCTCCTCTTCCTCTAAAATTCTGTTATTTATACTTAAGAAGAATCCAACATTATGACAGGTTCATTACAAATTTTGATACTAAACAAATACATTCTCTCCTTATTACAGACCCTCTCCTAGAGAAACTTAATTATTTTAGTAATGCTTTCTAATGTACTCATGGATTGTAATGGATATAGTCTTTCAAGAGATATGTACTCATTTTAAATATTAGATTTTTATAAGTAAACTTGACATCTTATAATTACTTATAAACCATTTCTATAAAAATTTGGTCCCCTTTTAGTAACCTGAATACTAGAATTAAAACTTGACAGGGATTTCACAAAGTAAAATCCTTCAGTGGCCATTAAATGTTAAAATGAGTTGGACACATGTGAGCCAGAAGAGAGCAGAGTTATTATAATTTCTGTAGAACTAGGGATTATTCCAAGAGCCTTTCCATCTCATTAATGCTTGGCTGGGAGAACTTGTCTTGTGTCTGGCAGGCTCAGTCTCCTATCAGGGGACTAAAAGATACTGAGGATGGAAGGGCAATTGGCTCAATAACTCATTCAACAAAGGTGATTTGTGCCAGTCTGTAACANTTCCATCTCATTAATGCTTGGCTGGGAGAACTTGTCTTGTGTCTGGCAGGCTCAGTCTCCTATCAGGGGGCTAAAAGATACTGAGGATGGAAGGGCAATTGGCTCAATAACTCATTCAACAAAGGTGATGTGTGCCAGTCTGTAACAGATACTCTAGATGAGGTTAGTATATGATGTTAATAGAAGAAAACACATACAAATATCTCACACTGACCTCATTTTTCAGTGAGTCATGCAGTACCTATACTGTTCATCAAGTCCATCAATACAAGAGTTAGTTTCCTTTCAAGTAAGTCTCAGCAGGGCCTTCTATCATGGGATCAGTCTGGTATCCAAAAAAAAAAAAAAGAGAGAAAAAACTTTAGGAAACTATACAAGTCAGTGAGACCATTATTTCTATGCTACTCTGGTTATTCTTGATTCTTTTCATTCTATTTTCCCAGGAAATTAATCTTCTTAGATTTACCTTTATGGAAGCTCCAAAGTCATACCAATTCCTAAGCTTACACCCACTGCTTAAAACTGACTGATGCACATTTCTACTTAAATGACCAAGTGTAACCTCAAACTCAGTATGTCTGTGATTAACTCACCTTTCATCCAAAGCCCATTTCCTTCAGTCTTTGTATTCATCTGTCTTTTACATTTTCTTCTCTCTCTTTTCACATCCTGCTCTTCTCAAACTAAGCATTGAGCCTTATGGATGTTCTCTACTTGTCCTTCTTACCTAATCTTTTATTAATAATTCTACTTTCCAAATCTGGGCCTTCATTGCCTATTTATTACAATAGTTTTAGCAAAGCTCCAGCTTTTTCTCATATTTACTCCATCTCATTCGCAGATGAAGTGAGACTCCTTTAAAAATATCATTGCCAAATGGAAAAACAAAAATCTTTAATATCCCCAGTTATTACAAGATAAAATTAACATTCTTTACCAGTCAAGGCTCTATAGTCTGATCCCTTCTTACCTTTGAAATTATCTCCTGTTGCTCACCCAGACTCTCAATTTTATCACCTCTACTGAGTACAGCCAGAACAGACATTTTAAAAATTGTTACCATTATCCATTTTTTAAAATCGTATCTTTGCCTTTTCTTTTACCCATCTAACATCACCTTTCTCCATTTTTTCTAACTAAATTCTAGTTTACATAATTTCCTAGTTTATATCATTCATCTAGTTCCACTTCACCATCCTCCATGTAGTAATTTATTTTTTCTGATTTTCAATACACACTGGTATTTCCTTTCTCTGAACTCACAATATTTTAAACTTTTTCTCAGTTTTAATTATTCATATATCATATCTCAATGTTTCTCTTAGCTCTTATATTTTCACTCAATTATGTATGTTTGTTCTTACCTCCGAAAACAAATGGTAAATTCTTCTTGAAGCAAGCATTAGTTAATTTCCTTTTCTTAATCCTTCTATAGTAATAAGTGCTTACTGAAAGAATGAAGGGGTAAAATAATTCATACAAAAATTTAAAAGTTACTCAAAGACCTGCTATTAACATAGAAATAACCAAAATTTGGGAGAACCACATAAAGGAAAGTTTTCCTGGCAGATGAAACTGCTCTTACGAAAATGCCTAGATCTGAGGCTGTAGTAGGCTGAAAAATGTATACAAAGGTATCCACATCCTAAGCCTTGGAACCTCTGAATGTTATATGGCAGAAGACCCTGCAGATGTGATTAAGTTAAGCATCATGATATAGGGAGATTGTCTCAATTATGTGGTTGGCCCTCAGTGCAACCACATGTATGCGTGTGAGAGGAAAGCAGAGGGGAATTTGACACACAGATGAGAAGGAAATGTGACCAAAGGGGCAAAGACAGGAGTGATGTAACCACAAGCAAAGAAAAGCTAGGCTGTTGCCCGAAACTACAAGAGGCAAAGTACAGACGCTCCCCTAGTGCCTCCAAAGGAAGCACTGCCTTGCTGGTACCATAACAGAACCTAGTGAAACTGATTTCAAATCCCTGACCTCCAGAACTGTGAGGGAGTAAATCACCATTGTTTGAACTCATTATGTTTGTGGTAATTTGTTTCAGTAGCCACAGGAAAATAACATTCAGTTCAGTTGCTCTGTCGTGTCCGACTCTTTGCAACCCCATGAATCACAGCACACCAGGCCTCCCTGTCCATCACCAACTCCCGGAGTTCACTCAAACTCATGTCCATTGAGTCGGTGATGTCATCCAGCCATCTCATCCTCTGGTTTCCCCTTTTCCTCCTGCCCCCAATCCCTCCCAGCATCAGGGTCTTTTCCAATGAGTCAACTCTTCGCATGAGGTGGCCAAAGTACTGGAGTTTCAGCTTTATAGTCAGTCCTTGAATGAACACCCAGGACTGATATCCGTTAGAATGGACTGGTTGGATCTCCTTGCAGTCCAAGAGACTCTCAAGAGTCTTCTCCAACACCACAGTTCAAAAGCATCAATTCTTCAGCACTCACCTTTCTTTATAATCCAACTATCACATCCATACATGACTACTGGAAAAACCATAGCCTTCACTAGACAGAAATTTGTTGGAAAAATAACATCTCTGCTTTTCAATATGCTATCTAGGTTGGTCACAACTTTCCTTCCAAGGAGTAAGTGTCTTTTATTTCATGGCTGCAATCAATTCTGCAGTGATTTTGGAGCTCCCCACAAAATAAAGACTGACACTNATCACATCCATACATGACTACTGGAAAAACCATAGCCTTCACTAGACAGAAATTTGTTGGAAAAATAACATCTCTGCTTTTCAATATGCTATCTAGGTTGGTCACAACTTTCCTTCCAAGGAGTAAGTGTCTTTTATTTCATGGCTGCAATCAATTCTGCAGTGATTTTGGAGCTCCCCACAAAATAAAGACTGACACTGTTCCCACTGTTTCCCCGTCTATTTCCCATGAAATGATGGGACCAGATGCCATGATCTTCATTTTCTGAATGCTGAGCTTTAAGCCAACTTTTTCACTCTCCTCTTTCACTTTTATCAAGAGGTTCTTTAGTTCCTCTTCACTTTCTGCCATAAGGGTGGTGTCATCTGCAAATCTGAGGTTATTGATATTTCTCCCAGCAATCTTGATTACAGCTTGTGCTTCTTCCAGCCCAGCATTTCTCATGATGTACTCTGCATAGAAGTTAAATAAGCAGGGTGACAATATACAGCCTTGACGTACTCCTTGTCCTATTTGGAACCATTCTGTTGTTCCATGTCCAGTTCTAACTGTTGCTTTCTGACCTGCATACAGATTTCTCAAGAGGCAGGTCAGGTGGTCTGGTATTCCCATCTCTTTCAGAATTTTCCACAGTTTACTGTGATCCACAGAGTCATAGTCAATAAAGCAGAAATAGATGTTTTTCTGGAACTCTCTTGCTTTTTCCATGATCCAGTGGATGTTGGCAATTTGATCTCTGGTTCCTCTGCCTTTTCTAAAACCAGCTTGAACATCTGGAAGTTCATAGTTCATATATTGCTGAAGCCTGCCTTGGAGAATTTTGAGCATTACTTTACTAGCGTGTGAGATGAATGCAATTGTGTGGTAGTTTGAACATTCTTTGGCATTGCCTTTCTTTGGGAGTGGAATGAAAACTGACCTTTACCAGTCCTGTGGCCACTGCTGTTTTCCAAATTCGCTGGCACATTGAGTGCTGCACTTTCACAGCATCATGTTTAAGGATTTGAAATAGCTCAACTGGAATTCCATCACCGCCCCTAGCTTTGTTCATAGTGATGCTTTCTAAGGCCCACTTGACTTCACATTCCAGGATGTCTGGCTCTAGGTGAGTAATCACACCATCGTGATTATCTGGGTCGTGAAGATCTTTTTTGTACAGTTCTGGGTATTCTTGCCACATCTTCTTAAGACCTTCTGCTTCTATTAGGTCCATACCATTTCTGTCCTTTATCGAGCCCATCTTTGCATGAAATGTTCCCTTGGTATCTCTCATTTTCTTGAAGAGACGTCTAGTCTTTCCCATTCTGTTGTTTTTCTCTATTTCTTCGCACTGATCACTGAGGAAGGCTTTCTATCTCTCCTTGCTATTCTTTGGAACTCTGCATTCAAATAGGGATATCTTTCCTTTTTTCCTTTGCTTTTTGCTTCTCTTCTTTTCACAGCTATTTGTAAGGCCTCCCCAGACAGCCATTTTGCTTTTTTGCATTTATTTTCCATGGAGATGATCTTGATCCCTGTCTCCTGTACAATGTCATGAAACTCCACCCATAGTTCATCGGGCACTCTATCAGATCTAGTCCCTTAAATCTTCTCACTTCCACTGTATAATCATAAGGGATTTGATTTAGGTCATACCTGAATGGTCTACCCTACTTTCTTCAATTTCAGTCTGAATTTGCAAATAAGGAGTTCATGATCTGATCCACAGTCAGCTCTCAGTCTTGTTTTTGCTAACTGTATAGAACTTTTCCATCTTTGGCTGCAAAGAATATAATCAATCTGATTTTTGTGTTGACCATCTGGTGATGTCCATGTGTAGAGTCTTCTCTTGTGTTTTGGAAGAGTTTGTTTGCTATGACCAGTGCATTCTCTTGGCAAAATTCTATTAGCCTTTACCCTCCTTCATTCCATATCCAAGGCCAAATTTGCCTGTTACTCCAGGTGTTTCTTGACTTCCTACTTTTGCATTGCAGTCTCCTATAATGAAAAGGACATCTTTTTTGGCTGTTAGTTTTAAAAGGTCTTGTAGGTCTTCAAAGAAGCATTCAACTTCAGCTTCTTCAGTGTTACTGGTTGGAGCATAGACTTCTGTGATATTGAATGGTTTGTCTTGGAAAGAAACAGATCATTCTGTCATTTTTGAGACTGCATTCAAGTACTACATTTCAGATTCTTTTGTTGACTATGATGGCTACTGCTTTTCTTCAGGAATCTGTGGATTCCTGCTCACAGTAGTAGATATAATGGTCATCTGAGTTAAATTCACCCATTCCAGTCCATTTTAGTACGCTGATTCCTAGAATGTCGATGTTCACTCTTGCCATCTCCTGTTTGACCACTTCCAATTTGCCTTGATTTGTGGACCTAATATTTCAGGTTCCTATGCAATATTGCTCTTTATAGCATTGGACCTTGCTTCTATCACCAGTCACATCCACAACTGGGTATTGTTTTTGCTTTGGCTCCATCCCTTCATTTTTTCTGGAGTTGTTTCTCCACCGATCTCCAGTAGCATATTGGGCCCCTACTGACCTGGGGAAATAACGTAGGTCCTCACAAACAAAACTTCAAGAACTCTTAAGCTCAGTGTTCTTAAGCAATCCATTCCTTCAGAGAAGAGATTTAAGATAAGAAACCTTCCTCAAAGTTATAGACATATATTACTCTGTATTGCTGCTTCAAGAAATCAAGTGATAGGTACAAAAAAAAAAAAAAAAAGGAAAGAAAGAAATCAAGTGGTAGGTACAAAGAATGGCTCTAAATTAGACTTTTAGAATATTTTAATTATACAAAATTTGGTTTTGGATATTCCATTTTAACCTGAGTTTGTATCTGTTCTATTTTAGTGCAATTGTAGTAATAAAATAAAACTGTCAATAGCTCTGTATTAATGAAGTTTTTCAAATATAAATAAGTGAATACATATTGAATTATATCCTTTTTCCATTAATAGTTAATAAATTCTGCATAAGTCTTGAAACTTTTTTTTTCAAATCTTAATTCATGAACTGAGCGATCAAAAAGTAACATTTTCTTAATCCAAAAAATTATATTTATTTTTGTTTTAATATTAAAGAAACATCTATTAAGCTTGGAGTTGATTAAAACTTAGAGGAACTTAAACTTATCATCTTATTTTACCTAGTTCTGCCTATTCAGGGTGTTTCCTGGCATAGAAATGTCAAATTTGTTGTGTTCAATCCTTTTCTTCCACAGTAGGAGTTACTCAAAGATTGTGAGATTGTTTTCTTAATGTTCTCAAAAAATAGAGCACTAATATTATCTATTTCTTAGATAAAGCTTTTCTTCTAAGTTGTACAGTCTAATTTCATGTATTTCTACTTAATGATAGTTAATAACATCTATCACATATGACACTTTTTAAAAAGCTATCTAAAAACTGGCAATGCAAGTCAACGTAGAAAGCATTTTTACTGTCTTACTGTAATGTGCTTAAAATTAATACCTGAAATCCTTCATTCATTTAAATAAGCAACAACTTCGGCTCCAAGCCTTCTAGCTGTAAGTACGACACTGGTTATATGAGTCATTGGGTCAATAATATAAAAACAAATCAGCATCCAAAAGGTTCAATTATTTCTGGTGTTGAGACGATAAAACTGTCTACCCTGATTCTGGAGAGACAGTGGACTAAACTTGGAGCAGACAATGGTCTTTAGGAAGGCATATAAGGAAATGACGATGGGTGTCAAAGTATGTCTGTGCACACAGAAGGACAAAGAAATAATCTATTTATCAATTAAAGTGTATCAATATCAGCTCATGCTTTAAGGTACTTTAAATTTCTATAAAATTTAAATATTAAAGTGCTTTAAGATCTTTGGGAGAATTCACATAAATTTGTATCATTTTATTAATGCCATTTGCAGAATATTTTGAAAAATGTCCTTTAAAAAGTGAACTATCACACATTTTCATCAAGGAAAAAATTTAATACTACTATAGTCTTACAAAATGCACACATACAAAAAAAAATACACACATACACGTGCATATATACTTCTTATTGCATACCACCAGTAGAGCTTTTCTTACTGACAAGGGTATACCATTAGTTGAAATACCTACTGAAAGAAAAATATTTTGCTACTAGCAGTATCAGTCTGCTCCCTCAGTCCACTAAGTGTTTCTTCTGAAGCTCCTGTTACTTAGAGATGGACTACAGACTTTCTGCTAACTTCACAAGACTAAGATTTTCTGCTAACTTTCTGCTAGGTCTGTCTCTGTTAAACAATTTAGTTCCAGCAGAACCTTTTGCCTCTGTACTTCTTTCCAGTCTTCTGAACCTCATCCCTTTCTCTATTTTGTCTTCAAATGTTTTTTATCCTGTCTTATGCCTAATTCTTGACCCTTGTCTTAATCATTAACCTGAGCTTCTTTGTTCAAGTCATTTTCCTGCCAAAATTTTAATTTATTAAAAAATGAAAAGATTAACTGCATGAATCTACTATATATAAGAATATTAAGGTTCTTTGAATGATCCCCTCTTCTCCCTCAAAGAGTGTACATGCCTAAATTTTACTGAAGATAAAAGTAATTATTTTAAATTACCATTTGAAGCAATCTGTAATAGATAAAATAATTTTTTCTTGGCTTACTCTAGTAGAAAAGGCCATTTTATTAGTTTATAAGTAAGGTAAATAATAATGTCTGTAGTTTCTAAATTAACATTGTTGGCCAGTTTCATATTCATCAGAAGAACCTATATTCAAGATTATTTGCTTTCTTATACCTAAGATATTCTTTATCTTACTGTATTTCCCAATTATATCCTAGTTAATAAAATCTTACAGTATTGGAACAAAGTAATGGGTAAGGGTATTCCCAGGGTTATTTTTTTTTTCTTTCAAATATGAAAACTTTTTTGGGGGGGAAAGAAAAGATAACACAAGTAAGCTTAGATAACATAAAACTGGATGAGAAATTTATGTTCAAATATCTGACTAATCAATTCAAGGAAGAGAAAGTTCAGGAAAGGGGAAAAAAAGTCGATAAATGTGCAAGTCAAATAAAATATCCAGTGATATATTATCAAGTATAATAGCACCAAGATTTTTAAGGCATTCTTTGCTTAATACTCACCAATATTTAAAGGCATTTTTTGCTTAATATTCATGAATTTTTAAAAGAAGTCATCATATATAATATTTTATTGCATACAACTCAAAGAGGCTAATCAAATGCAAGCTTATAAACTTATAAGGCTGAAAAGAAAATGTTTTAAATATTTCATTTGTTCATGATTAACTATATATCCCATATATATTTTGCCTTGTTGTTAGAAATGTAGATATAACAATAGTGACAGGATAGTAACAAAATATCTTCCACATTTTAATGGCACTAATTACTGGCCTCAATATTATAATGGTCCCAATATATATTCTTTGTTTCAAATAAAAAGCAGTTACATCTGAGATATCATGGAATTGTCATCACTTTTCTGTATAAATTATGAAGAACAAATATTTCTAATTTTTATTAGGTATTTCTCCTACTTAACAATCTAATCTCATCTTTAGAAACTATTGGTTTTACATCTACGGAAGTATACCTTTGCATGAAATAATTTTTTTCTTTATTTTTCTAGGATTAACTGCATCCTACACTAAATTGAAGTATATATCATCAGTACAAGTTGGTTTAGTTATTAGGATTATTTAAGCTCTTCATGAGGACTCCCCAGTGGCACTAGCGGTAAAGAACCTGCCTGCCAATGCGGGAGATTTGAGACTTGGGTTCGATCCTTGGGTTGAGAATATGCCCAGGAGGAGAACATGGCAATCCACTCCAGTATTCTTGCCTGGAGAATTCCATGGACAGAGGAGACTGGCAGCTACAGTCCATAGAGTTGCACAGAGTCAGACATGACTGAAGCAATTTAGCATGCATGCATGCAGGAAGGAACTTGAGCAATAAATTAACTTTCATTGTTAAAAGCATCTGAAATTTGTGCATTTTCGTAGTAGTAAAATCTGAGGAATGCAGTCTAATAAAAGAGAGAAAAACTGTTAAAGAGGTAACAATTATACCAATTAAAATACTATGTAGTTATACTGTATTTGGTTTTTTTGTTTAATCTGATTTACAAGAAAATGTTCAAGAATCAATGGAAAATAATGTGACTACATCAAGGCTTCATAACAATAGCTGTTCAATATATAACTAGGTAATAACTGTTCTCTGTTCAGCAGTGCCACCTGTACTTTCAAAGCAGAAGCTGGACTTTAAATATTTTAGAAAAAAATGTGATATCTGTATTTTTTAATTATATTTATATTTTTATGTAGGTGGACTGTTGTCTCTTATCTCTCTATATATATTAATATATGTGTGTGTGTGTGTATATATATATGTAAAATCCTATTTAAATCTACTTCCACTTTTCAGTGAGATTAAACATAAATAAGTAAGTAGGCACAGAATCCCAACCCTCAATAGCAACGGGAATACAAAAAAATGATTCTTGAAACAAAGAAGATTTATACTGTTATACAGAAGGCATTCAGAGAAAAAAAAGATCTGATAAGGACAGGGGTGAGTTTAAAAGGCCTCGCAAAGCTGTCAGGGAGCACAGAAAATGGAGTGTGTGCAAGGACAGCAAGGATACTGGCCTTAATGGAGTCGAAGGCCTGGACAAGGCAGAGTGGAAAATTAAGCTTTATAAGTAGTAGAGCTAAGCTCGTAAGAGAATGTAAATGTCAAGCAAAGAAATTTTGACTTGAGGGGACAAAAAGAGCAATAATCTTTCAGACTGCAAAGGTTGCCAAAGGATAGCTTGTAACCTCTTTCTAATACAACCTCATGAAATACTTGCACATGCACTTTTGTTATTAAAAATGGCATAGTGAATGTGGCCAAAATGAAAAGGGCTTTTTTTCTTGTTATTTAGTACCAAGAATAATTTCACCACAAGCAGGGCCACACTATAGAACTTTTTGTCAGTTCATTTATTTTATTCTGTTGTAAAAGGACTTGATCCAATACTGAGCGGGAAGCTACATGTGGTATGCAGAGAAATGATACCTTTTCATTAAAGGAAAAAAGGCTTTGGTAGGTTACCATGGAAACAACCTAGAGTCTATTCCAATTTCTAGTAAAGAATCCTAGTCTTCTAATGAAAACCTATCAGATATATTTCTACTCTCTCTCTCTAGTTGTTAACTTTCTAAATAGATTTTGAGGCTTATTTTTTTAATTGCTATTTAAAAGAAGTAAAATGTGTTTATCTGGCTGAGATATGCAGAAATTGTTTGAGAGACACTTCCCTCTGCCTCCTCCAAAAACATAGCAGCCTGCCAATTCAGAGGTGCATTACCTGGCTGTTGTAACACCAAAGAAGGATCAAAGTGGTATCTGGAAGTCCCAAGGACCAAAGTTCAATTCACATCTTACATGCCGATGAGACCAAGTGCCATTTCTAAGTGGTGGAGATTATCACATTACAGTTTGCCACTACAGAGGTCTTCTGTTCACAGAGTGAGTGACACAAGGAGCCCATAAGCTGGATATACTTTTTACTATGAGAATCTTAATGCATTACATATAAATCTAATTTAAAGACAATGCCCTGGTTTTAGACTGAGGTTTTTAGAGAGATGTTAATATTGATTTCTAAGATCTCCTATAAAGAGTTCCAAATAGTTTATGGAGACAATCCCTGCTCCAGAATATGGGATTTATCTCTCCTCCCCAGTTGTGTGTGCATTGTGCTTAATGACTTGCTTTTAAAGAGTAGAACACGGAAGGGGTTGGTATTGACTTTCCAGTGGAGAAACATGCCAAATGCTACCTTGGATTAGTA
Source organism: Neotragus moschatus (assembly GCA_006410615.1). Lineage (NCBI taxonomy): Eukaryota > Metazoa > Chordata > Mammalia > Artiodactyla > Bovidae > Neotragus > Neotragus moschatus. The sequence continues at coordinate 642,128 of SJYA01000487.1, forward strand.
ATAAAGGCCCTCGTGGCTCAGAGGTTAAAGCATCTGCCTCCAATGCGGGAGACCCAGGTTCGACCCCTGGGTCAGGAAAATCCCCTGGAAAAGGAAATGATAACCCACTCCAGTATTCTTACCTGGAGAATCTCATGGTTGGAGAAGCCTACAGTCCATGGGGTTGCAAGAGTCAGACACGACTGAGCGACTTCACCTTCACCTATGCTGTGAGTCATGTTAATACCAAGAACCCTTGATAAGATCTGAGGAGAATGGCATTTCACTTTCGTGATCTTCCCCAAAAACCTATAACCCCGATCTAATCATGAGGTGAACATTAGACAAACCCAAACTGAGGTGCACTCCACAAAACACCTAACTAGTGCTCCTCATAACTGTCAGTCATCAGATAGGTTGAAGTCTCAGCAGCCGTCAGAGCTGGCTAAGGAGATATGATGGCAACACGTAATGCGGTATCCTGGATTGGGTGCTGGAGAAGCGAGCATGGGATCATATGGGAACTTTAAGGAAAACCCTGGGAAAGCTGAATAAAGATTGGAGTTTAATTTTTAAAATATCCCAGAAGCAAAATGTTAACTATGTGGAAACATGGGATATATGAGCTCTGATAGACCACAGTTCAAAGACACATTCTCCCACTTGCAAAATGAATGATTTGGAATTTACCTAACCTTTTCAAATCTCATATTCTTTATTTGAAAAAGTGAAATTATAATACTAACCCTGAAAAGTTATTAAAGAAACATATAATTTATAATATGTGCTATATCATATTTATGTGTCTTTATGCTTAGTCGCTAAGTCATGTCAGACTCTTTGCTATCCCATGGACTGCAGCCCACCAGGCTCCTCTGTTCATGGAATTTTCCAGGCAAGAATACTGGAGTGGGTTGCCATTTCCTACTCCACAGGATCTTCCTGACCAGGGATGAAGTCTGTGTCTTCTGCACTGGAAAGCAGATTCTTTACCAGTGCGCCAGGTAAAAGCCCATATCATACGTAATATACTAATATTTAATATGACTGCTATCTTGCCTCATACATGGCAGGTTATCCTGAAATGTCTGCTTTCTCTCCTTCCACCTGCTTCTAGGCTGACATTCAAAAGGCCAGAATCTGTCCCCCTGCCTGATAGTTTTCTCTGCCAGAGGCTGCTCTGCCCACCTTGTCACACCTGGGGAATTAATCAGCTCTACTCCCTGGAAGTACACCTCAGGCAAAAACGGAGGGCAGGTGGTATAATTATCTCAGCTTCTTCACTCTTCCAGGGAACCGAATCTGAGGCTTGTTTTATCTGGTTGCCAGAATTTCCCAGGATTAAGCTCCAGCTACCTATAGTGTAAATAGTTTGCAATGTACCCTTTACTGGCTGCTTGCCTTCTCTGCATTCCAACCGATACTTCTTGGGATAATCTACGTAGTAAATTACTTGCACTTGAATCCTTGTTCAACATCAGCTTCTGGAGGAAGCCAAACTGCGTCTTAATTTAGCCAAACTGATCTTAGTTGGTAGCAATGATGAACTGTCATAAGTAGGATTTCTTTAAGCTTAAAACCACCTAGAAAAATTCAGTATTATTTGATTCAGTGCAAATGTTCTGGTAATAATATGGAGGTGAATTTTTTTTAATTATGTCTAATTCAAACTAAAGGTAGTTTTACCTGTGCGGGTAAGAAGCAGTTATAGCAGATACCCAATAAAACTATCTTTGTGCTATCTTAAGGACATTATAATTTGCCTTTTGAGACATTTTAATATACTTAATAATTTTTCTGTAATTATGTGCCACATCCCAGAGTTACAGGAAGTATCTAAATAACACAATGTATGTGAAAAGGCCTTGAAATTATATTAAATATCAGTAAAAACGTATTCATAAATGATATCACAAAATCCTTTATCATTAATTTGGGGCTAATAAAACAAATACTAAAATGAATATATAATCTCTATATACATATGTATGTGTGTATGTGTGTGTGATGTGAATGATATATTATTGCTGCTATGTTTATTTACATTCACAGGCATAAATGAGTAAGAACCTCAAAGACTAGCTATCTTGATGCTCCACCACACCAACTAGTGATACAGTCATAAAGGCAAAGTGAAGTGAAAGTCGCTCAGTTGTGTCCGACTCTTTGCGACCCCATGGACTAAACAGTCCATGGAATTCTCTAGGCCAGAGTACTGGAGTTGGTAGCCTTTCTCTTCTCCAGGGGATCTTTCCAATCCAGGGATCGAACCCAGGTCTCCCACATTGCAGGCAGATTCTTTACCAGCTGAGCCACAAGGGAAGCCCAAGAATACTGGAGTAGGTAGCCTATTCTTTCTCCAGCAGATCTTCCCAACCTAGGAATCAAACTGGAGTCTCCTACATTGTGGGTGGATTCTTTTACCATCTGAGCTATCAGGGAAGCCCTCATAAAAACAAAGTATGTATTAAACTGCCCATAACTGAAGCATATCCCATCCAAGAATTCACTTTACTTACTTTGCAGTTTATATATGTGAAAGCTAATTCTTCAGGAAAAAAAAATTAACGAATAATTTAATGGGGGAGAACACAGGAAAGAATATCATCAAGAGATAGCTAATTTGTTACAGAAAATATAATGAGAACACCAAGAACAGAGTTCAAGTAGGTAGGAACAGTGAAGGAAACAAAGAAATCTTGGCTCTCACTTGTATGTCCGTACATCAAATTCAAAGTTTCATGAAGGGCCTGTATGATTCGGATAAAGCCTGAAAATTTTAACATTCTCAAAAGTATTAGTTGAATAAATAGATGGATGGATTACTGAATGAATAAATAATACAGACATAGCACAGGAGAAAAGTGTTCCTCACAGTGATAGTAATTTAGTTTTTTCCTTTACTTTGATGGTCATTCTCTTCATATTCTATTGTTGCATAACAAATTACTACAAATTAAGTGGATTACAACACAAAAGTATTACCTCACAGTGCCACAGGACAGAAATTCAGGTGCAGCATGGCTGGGTTTTCTGCTGAGAGTCTCACAGGACTGAACTAAAGGTGTTGGCCGGAGCAGTGATCTTACTGAAGGCTCCAGTTCCTCTTCTAAGATTCCTGATAACTGGCAGATTTCAGTTCCTTGAAGTTAGAGGTCTGAGATCTCATCTTTGTCAGACTGCAAAGACAAAGTCTTAGTAATTATGAAGTGACTTTCCTATCATAATCACAGTCTCACTGACATTTAAGGAAAGGGTGTTACACAGGGTATACCATGGGATAAGAATCTATCATAGTCACATAGAAAACAGTATCTGCACTTCAAGTTTTATCTATTGTATATTTTGGAAGGATTCCTCTTAGGCTTGAATTTGCAATTTATATTCAATATTACAATAATAGAATATGAGTAAATATTTGGATAATATTTGAGAATAGAATCCTGATTGTAGACATCCTTTAAAACCCTTCAAGGAAGAGTAAAGTATTAAACATACATAAAATTTAACACCAGGAAATAATGAAGTAGAAAGAAAACAGAAACATCAGTCACGTTTTCTTATTGTATTAGTGCATTCTACTTATATTACCTTAATCTCTGGCTCTGTTTTCCACAGAGTGGACTAGAGAACTCTAAAGACAAATTGCTTTCATTTATTCAGCAAGTAATTACTGGACACATACTCTTCTCTTAGAATTGCTTCCACAGGTATTCAAAATATATCTCTAGTATTACTATTGGGAAAGCAAGGTTTAAAAAATAAAGATGAGACAGATGTAATCAAATGTAAATAATATGCCAGGATTTTGCACAGATAATAACTAATACTGAGATATCACCCGGGTTTAGTACTATATTTAGAGTTTAGATGAATTACTTCACTCAACCTCTGAAAAAGCCCGAGAAATATCCTTTTTTTATCCCTTTTTCCAGATAAGGAAGCTAAGATTTTGTCAAAGTTTCACAGTAATTCTTTGTTATTGTTTTCAGCTGCTCAGTTTTGTCCAGTTCTTTGCTACTCCATGGTCTGCAGAATACCAAGCTTCCCTATTGTTCACCATATCCTGGAGTTTGCTCAAAATCATGTCCCTTTAGTTGATGATGCCATCCAACCATCTTGTACTCTGTCGTCCCCTTCTCCTCTTGCCTTCAGTCTTTCCCAGCATCAGAGTCTTTGCTGTTGAGTCCGTTCTTCACATCAGGTGGCCAGAGTGTTGGAGCTTCAGCTTCAGCATCAGTCCTTCCAATGAATATTCAGGGTTGATTTCTTTAGGGCTGACTGATTTGATCTTGCAGTCCAAGGGACTCTCAAGAGTCTTCTCCAACACCACAATTCAAAAGCATCAATTCTTTAGTACTTAGCTTTCTTTATGGTACAACTTTCACATCCATGACTACTGGAAAGACCATCAGTTTAGTTCAGTTGCTCAGTCGTATCTGACTCTGCGACCCCATGATTACATGGACCTTTGTCAGCAAAGCAACAATGTTTCTGCTTTTTAATATGCTGCCTAGGTTTGNAGTACTTAGCTTTCTTTATGGTCCAACTTTCACATCCATGACTACTGGAAAGACCATCAGTTTAGTTCAGTTGCTCAGTCGTATCTGACTCTGCGACCCCATGATTACATGGACCTTTGTCAGCAAAGCAACAATGTTTCTGCTTTTTAATATGCTGCCTAGGTTTGTCACAGCTTCTCTTCCAAGGAGCAAGCATCCTTTTAATTTCATGGCTGCAGTCACCATCCACAGTGATTTTGGAGCCCAAGAAAATAAAGTCTGTCACTGTTTCCATTTATTCCTCATCTATTTGCCATAAAGTGATGGAACCGGAGGCCATGATCTTAGTTTTTTGAATGTTGCGTTTTGAGCCAGATTTATCACTCTCCTCTTTCACCTTCATCGAGACTCTTTCACTTGATGTGAAAAGTTTCTCTTCACTTTCTGTCATAAGGGTGATGTCATCTGCATATCTGAGCTTATTGATATTTCTCCTGGTAATACTGAATCCAGCTTGTGATTCATCCAGCCCAGCATTTTGCATGATGTACACTGCATGTAAGTTAAATAAGCTGATTTACAATATATAGCCTTGATGTACTCCTTTCTCAGTTTGGAACCATTCTGTTGTTCCATGTCTGGTTCTAACTGTTGCTTCTTGACCAGCATATAGGTTTCTCAGGAGGCAGCTTAAGGTGGTCTGGTATTCCCATCTCTTTCAGAATTTTCCACAGTTTGTTGTGATCCACTTGAAGTCGATAGAGTAGTGAAACAGATGTAGGTATATTTCTATAATTCTCTTGTTTTTTCTGTGATCCAATGGATGTTGGCAATTTGATCTCTGGTTCCTCTGCCTTATCTAAATCCATCTTATAAATCTGGAAGTTTTCGGTTCACATACTGTTGATGTGTAGCTTGAAGGATTTTGAGCATTCTTTTTCTGGCATGTGAAATGAGTACAACTGTGCAGGAGTTTGAACATTCTTGGGCATTGCCCTTCTTTACATTGGAACGAAAACTGATCTTTTCTAGTCCTGTGGCCACTGCTGAGTTTTCCAAATATGCTGGCACACTGAGTGCAGCACTTTAATAGCATCACCTTTTAGGGTTTGAAATAGCTCAGCTGGAATTCCCTCACGTCCACTAGCTTTGTCTGTAGTAATGCTTTCTAAGGCCCACTTGATTTTGCATTCCTGGATGTCTAGCTCTAGGTTAGTGATCACACCATTGTGGTTATCTGGGTCATTACAATATTTTTTGTATAGTTCTTCTGTCTATTCTTGCCACCTCTTCTTAATATCATCTGCTTCTGTTCAGTTCATACCATCTCTGTACTTTATTGTATCCATCTTTGCATGAAATATTCCCTTGGTATGTCTAATTTTCTTGAAGAATATGGAGGAAGGTCAAACTCAAGTCTTTGTCATTTTCTAAAGACCATAGTGTTATGCTATCCTGTTATCTTAAGAAAGTGAAGAATGTACTAAGATTTTAAGGGGGCAGTCTTTTCCTGGAAAAGTGGAATAGATAGTCTAATAATACAATCAGCATCTACCAGGGCAGCAATGGAAGAATGAGGTGACTTGCTGAGCACAAATAAACAACTACCAAATTGTTATATACAGTTATATTGAAGTCAAAGAGGAAAGAGTTAAGCCTTCAGAAGTGATATTGAGGAGAGACTGGTAATACTGAACTTGAGATACACACCCACAACTTTCTTTTGTTATTTTCCGGGCTACATTTTTACAGAATGAGGGGGAAAAAAACTATGTTTACTTTCTTATAATTTGCCCTTCTGGATGGCTGTTAACAGATTCCTCAAATTGTCTGTATTTCAATTACCTAAATAGATTCCCAGAGGCCCCAAAGCTCTAAAATTGGTATGCAAAGGGGAGAATAGTCAAGTAAAAGAATGGCAGCAATAAGCCTGGGGTCCAGAGAGACCTCTGTCACTAAGAAGCTTTGGCAAATTGTGCAAACCCTGTAACTTTATTGACTTCTTGTGTGTGTGTGTGTGTGTGTTCAGTCACTCAGTTGTGTTCAACCACTCAGTTGTGTTCAACTCTTTGTGATCCCATGGACTGTAGCCCGCCAGGCTCCTCTGTCCATGGGGATTCTCCAGGCAAGAATACTAGAGTCGGTTGCCATGCGCTCCTCCAGGGGAATCTTCCCAACCCAGGGATCAAACTTAGGTCTTCTGCATTGCAGGCAGATTCTTTACTGACTGAGCCACTAGGGAAGTCCAAGAATACTGGAGTGGGTAGCTTATGCCTCCTCCAGGTGATCTTCCCGACCCAGGAATCAAGCCACGATCTCCTGCATTGCAGATGGATTCTTTACCAGCTGAGCTACCAGGGAAGCTCCTTATTGGACCTCAGTTTCTTGACATAGAGAAGTAGTTAGCATAGTGTGACAGTCTCTTTAAACTGTGAACTTTCACAGTAAATGTTGTCCTGAGGAACTCATCTGGAAAAGTATTTTATAAATTCAAAACTAAATCTAGGAAAATCACAACCAATATATTTAATAAATCTGAATCAAATACACATGTGAGCCTTTTGATAAACACACATTTTTTGGCCAAATGTTTCTTTAAGGATTAAGGGAGAGAAACCCTATGCCAAGATAGAGCCAGCAGAGGGCGCTTAGTCCCCAAATCTCTTGCTGAAGAAGTGGTCCAGGTCTCAATAACACAGAACACAGTGTCCTTGGTTTGCAACTTGGACTGCTCCACAACGTTTGTGAAAGGCTGCTTATGCTATTTACAGCCTTTCAAAGGGATAAAGAAATGAGTTGTTTNTTGTGTGTGTGTGTGTTCAGTCACTCAGTTGTGTTCAACCACTCAGTTGTGTTCAACTCTTTGTGATCCCATGGACTGTAGCCCGCCAGGCTCCTCTGTCCATGGGGATTCTCCAGGCAAGAATACTAGAGTCGGTTGCCATGCGCTCCTCCAGGGGAATCTTCCCAACCCAGGGATCAAACTTAGGTCTTCTGCATTGCAGGCAGATTCTTTACTGACTGAGCCACTAGGGAAGTCCAAGAATACTGGAGTGGGTAGCTAATGCCTCCTCCAGGTGATCTTCCCGACCCAGGAATCAAGCCAGGATCTCCTGCATTGCAGATGGATTCTTTACCAGCTGAGCTACCAGGGAAGCTCCTTATTGGACCTCAGTTTCTTGACATAGAAAGTGAAGTAGTTAGCATAGTGTGACAGTCTCTTTAAACTGTGAACTTTCACAGTAAATGTTGTCCTGAGGAACTCATCTGGAAAAGTATTTTATAAATTCAAAACTAAATCTAGGAAAATCACAACCAATATATTTAATAAATCTGAATCAAATACACATGTGAGCCTTTTGATAAACACACATTTTTTGGCCAAATGTTTAAGGATTAAGGGAGAGAAACCCTATGCCAAGATAGAGCCAGCAGAGGGCGCTTAGTCCCCAAATCTCTTGCTGAAGAAGTGGTCCAGGTCTCAATAACACAGAACACAGTGTCCTTGGTTTGCAACTTGGACTGCTCCACAACGTTTGTGAAAGGCTGCTTATGCTATTTACAGTCTTTCAAAGGGATAAAGAAATGAGTTGTTTGAAAGAAGTAGCTTTACAACATTAAAGTTTTAGGCAAGATATAATTTTAAATATATATATAGACATTCTTTCCATTGTGTGAACTAATTTACTGCAGACGATTTTAGGCAATTCTTACACAATCCTTAAAAAAAAATGTTTAAAGTTGTTATAATTTTAGATATTTGAAGAATCATAAAATGCCTTTGATCATACTTTCCAAAAAGAACAATCCAGGACAAACTGCATGCATGTGTGATATAATGAAAAAGTTTACCTTTTCTGGAAAAATATTAAGATTAAAAGGAACTGAGAATGGACTTTGCTATCATCTTTTATATGTTGGGAGTTATTTCTGAACTCATTTCAGTGCATCAATTCAAAGACAGAAATCAATCTAACCTCAATAAAGTATACATAAAAGCAAGAAAATCACCTCGTCACAGTAAAGAACCACTGTACAAAGGTAATATTTAAGTAGAAAAATGATTATGAAAATGCTCTCATGCTTTTTGAAAGTATAACTGGATATTACAACTATAAACCTAGAAATCAAGATACAATAGATTTGAAACCCAAAGTCTAACTTTCCTATCCAAAATTTGCAATGACAATTTGGAAAACTAATCACTTTACTTTTAAAGACTTCCACCAACATTAGGAATTAGGAAGCATATCAGTTTCCTCAAACTGCTATAGCAAACCATCACAAACTAGATGGCTTAAACAACAAAAATTCATTGATTAACAGTGTTTGAGGCTGGGAATCTGAAATCAACGTGCCAGAAGGGGCACATTCTTTCTGAAACCTGTAAGGGAGAATCATTGCTTGCTGTTTCTAACTTACAGTGTTTGCCAGCAATTGCAGTGGCTTGTACATGCATCAGTTAATTATTTTTTTTCAATTGCAAATCCAAAGAAAGATAATTTATCATACACAGTCAGATAGTATTCTACAGATATATTTCTTTATTGTAATGTAAATTACATATCTATTAATTGACCAAAATGAATCAAAATTAGAATCGAGGAACAAAGTGTTTTTCAGATTTCTCGCTAGAACTTTCAATAAAATTTCCAAACTATCATGAGCGACCCGAGGAGAATTGTTCCTCAGGCTGTGATTACACTCATTATGCAAAATTCATGGTGAATATGGATGCTTTGGTGTTTCCATTTACATTACCATCTGTATACAACTAAAATAAAGCAGCTTCAAAGTGGAAAATTATCCTTTGCACTGAAATAATCCTGTAGTGGGCAAAAGATATTTCTCTGAAAATTACCCTCTAGAAACGTCTACTACCAGGCTCATTTATTTAATTAAATATGCTTGTAACTATAGGAAAGATACTAATCGTATTTGGGAAAGATACAAATACTTCTCCCATGCGTGTTTCATTTGTTCTTTTAGCTGCTCATTTTCCCATGAAAAGGATAAACATTAAAAAGTATACACATATACATGATGCTTCAAAGACAGGGATTTTTTTCTGAATACATAAAATCTAAAATATAATTTATATTCAAGTAAATGAACTGTATATATGTCTCAAGTCTTTATATTGTTAAACAGAATGTATAATCTTTGTGAAAATTCTCCTTTTGAGATGTTGGCTTATTTAAGAGGGTACTTGGGTTCCATCACTGACTTTACATCTTCCTCTTATCAGTACTTGTGACTTTCCTAGAAGCCCTGAGTAGCAGTTCTATAGAGGTATTTCAAGACTAACTTAGTCAACTTACAGACTAGGACTCAGTTTATAAATGATCTGTAGAGCTGGCTTCCTTAGATTTCATCACATTGCTTTGGGAAATGAAAAGACCTTGAAATGAACTTTCTCTTCATACTTCCACTTTGCAAAACAAAACAAAAAAAAACCCACAGAATACTGAAGCATGCTTATCATAACAGAAGAAAACTTTTATAATTATGTACTTAATAGCCCTCATGAAACTTTAATAATCAATGTTATAATAGTTCACACTAGGAACAAAATAATATACATTATTATAATATCATTTTCAATTAGCTAACAATGAGTCTACCATCTGCCTTGACATTTCTTAGATATTTTGAGAATTATAGTCAAGCCCAGCCAAAACCATGTGAGAAGCATAAACATAGACCCTGCCTTTACAGAAATCTCTAGAGTTAATTCTACAATCTTCAAAAATCCACTAACAATACTTAATAAAATGTTACAGGGAAATGTATGTGGAGAAGGCAATGGCACCCCACTCCAGTACTCTTGCCTGGAAAATCCAATGGACGGAGGAGCCTGGTGGGCTGCAGTCCATGGAGTCGCTAAGAGTCAAACACAACTGACCGACTTTACTTTCACTTTTCACTTTCCTGCATTGGAGAAGGAAATGGCAACCCACTCCAGTGTTCTTGCCTGGAGAATCCCAGGGACGGGGGAGCCTGGTGGGCTGCCGTCTATGGGGTCGCACAGAGTCAGACACAACTGAAGCGACTTAGCAGCAGCAGCAGAAATGTATGTGATGTGAAGTCCATGGGGTCATGTTGAATTGAACACGACTTGGTGACTAAACACATACATATATGTGATGTACTTGCCTTATGGAAAGGAAATTGATGAAAAAACATCATTGTCTGTAGACTTCAGGAATTGGTCATATGATAGTGGGAACAAAGACGGCCCTTTATGGAGCTCTATGTAGTTTACAAACTTTACTCTATTGAGCCTGTTGTATAAGCTTTATAAGGCAAATACAGTGTAGGAAAACAAATGCAAACAAATAATAAGGTATAGTTAACACTGTCTAACACCACACACAGAATTAAACTCAAAATGGATGAAACACCAAAATGTAAAGCTGGGTCCTATAAAACTCTAGAGGAAAACAGAGGCAGAGCACGTAAATCACAGCAATACCTTTCGAATCCATAAACAAATGGGACCTAAACTTAAAAACTTTTGCACATCAAAGGAAATCATAAAACAAAAAGACAACCTACAGAATGGGAGAAAATATTTGCATACGATGAGACCAACAAGAGATTAATTTCTAAAATACGTAAACAGCTCTTATAGCTCAATATCAAAAAAATAAACAGTCCAATCAAAAAATGGGTAGAAGATCTAAATAGATATTTCTCCAGAGAAGACATTCACATGGCCAAAGGGCACATGAAAAGATGCTCCACATAATCATGAGACAAATGTAAATCAAAACTACAATGAAGTATATCACCTTACACTAGTCAGAATGGCCATTATCAAAAACTTGAAAAGTTTTTGAAAAGTAAGTGCTGGAGAGAGGGTGGAGAAAAAGGAACCCTCATACACTGTTGATAGGAATGTAAATAGATACTACCACAATGGAGAACAATATGGAAGTTCCTTTAAAACCTAAAAGTAGAGCTATCACATGATCCAGCAGTCTGACTCCTGGACACATATCCAGAAAAGATGAAAACTCTACTGGAAAAGATACATGTGCCTCAATGTTCACTGCAGCACTATTTACAACAGCCAAGACTTGGAAGCAGCCTAAATGCCCACTGACAGAGGAATGGATAAAGAGGATGCAGTCTATGAATATACACAGAGGAATATTACTTGGTCATAAAAAAGAGTGACATAATGTCATTGGCAGCAACATGGATGGACCCAGAGATCATCATACTAAGTGAAGTAAGTCAGACAAAAATGAAAGTCACTCGGTCGTGTCTGACTCTTTATGACCCTATGGACTATGCACAGTCCATGGAATTCTCCAGGCCAGAATACTGGAGTGGGTAGCCTTTCCTTCCTCCAGGGGATCTTCCCAACCCAGGAATCAAATCCAGGTCTCTTGCGTTGCAGGCGGATTCTTATCAGCTGAGCCACAAAGGAAGCCAGACAAACAATTAACATATATCGCTTATATGTGGAATCTAGAACATGATACAAATGACCGAAACAAAAACAGACTCACAGACACAGAAAACAAACTTGTAGTTAAAGACGAAAGAGATGGGGTGGGGAAGGATAAATTAGGAGTCTGGGGTAACATATACACTACTATATACAAAAGAGATAATCAAGACAGACCTACTGTATAACCCAGGGAATAATACTCAATTTGTCATAACCTATAATGGGAAAAAATACACACACACACACACACACACCACTGTGCTATACACTCGAAACTAACAGAGCATTGTAAATCAACTATTCGATTTTACAAAAATAAAAGGGAAAAAAAGAGGTTAGAATTACAAAAATAACAATAATAGTTTAGATTCTTAAACTGAGAGTTCATAAAAACCTTAAAAAGCACATGACATGGTACCTATTTTGTATTTGAGGAAAAGAACAGAGAGATGGACTAGCTTTCTCAAGATCACATAGCAGAGATCATTTGAAAACANAAAATAAAAGGGAAAAAAAGAGGTTAGAATTACAAAAATAACAATAATAGTTTAGATTCTTAAACTGAGAGTTCATAAAAACCTTAAAAAGCACATGACATGGTACCTATTTTGTATTTGAGGAAAAGAACAGAGAGATGGACTAGCTTTCTCAAGATCACATAGCAGAGATCATTTGAAAACACAAGTTTATATGATATGAAAGCTTCTACAGATAAATCTGCTATACTGCAACATTTTTTAATAGAAGATACTATTTTATTAGCTGCCTTTTATATTTGCAGGTATTTTCTTATACAGCTGACAAAGAAATCCGAACCGATGACTTGTGCTTAGATGTTTCTAGACTCAATGGACCTGTAATCATGTTAAAATGCCACCATATGAGAGGAAATCAATTATGGGAGTATGATGCTGAGGTATAGTATTTTCTTAACTTCTTATTTAATGCTAGACTCAGTCATGTATTTCAAATATTGATCCTTCAAGCTCACTTTCTCTGCATTGAAAGAACTGCACTTTCAGGCACTCATGCTCACAGCTGAAAACATTAGGATGCTATATCACACAAATAGGTTTTTACAGAACTACGCCATTAGTATAAAATATGAATGAGGAAAATAGTCATTTTTATGTGCTTAAAATTTGTTATCACCACAAACATGCTTGACATAAATTAGGTAACGGATGGGCCATGTCCCTCTAAGAGGTTTGTGTGTCCTTTATGAAGACGTGCATACAGGACAATACCAACAATATTTTCAAATGTTAGCTTTTGCACTACTGTAATCTGTGATATTTATGCTTCTCAAAGGAAAAAGAAAACAGCTACAAGATTAGCCTGAATATTCTTTATATTAGTAAATATCTGCAGAATTCAATGAATTAATTATGTACATTCTCAGCTAAGGAGTATCTTTGCAATATAGCACATTTTTATAATAGAAGAGAGGAACAGAAAACAATAAAATTACTGTTGGGAATTTATAGCCAGGCAGTGTGTAAAAATCAGATCAACCATCAGATGGAGCTAATAAAAAGGAAATATTTTCCTCTGCATAAGGAAGCTGGAATGGAAACAGCTGCGTTTCCTTCAGTTCTCTTTGCTTGGCAAAATTAACTGGTTATCTCTGCTACATTTCCCACATCATTAAATGGTTGGTGACTTATTTAAAGATAACTAAATTTTATTCTTACAAGATAAATAATACAACAGAGGTGAATGAATTTCACAAATGCAGTGTTCTATGCAAGCCTGTACTGCTCTGCAGGAGTAACATTTTAAAAGGCAAACTTCAGAGTTGTTAGTATTGTTGTTATTTTAATAAGGTCTTCTTTTTAAACACTTTTTGAATAACAATTCAATTTGCAAGATGTTGTAGTTTCTTAAGTGGAATATCAGGAAAACAATGAATTCTAATGTGATTTGAAGCTAGTTTTGTAGGTTTGATATTAGGCTCTAAAATTTATACTAAATTATCAAGCTCCTTAGATATCAAATATTTTTCTTCTGGAACACTGTTAAAGACAGACACCTTGAATCCTTCCTATATTTCACAAATGTGTTTCATTTGGATTCTTTTCTCTTCCTAATACATTATTCATCTTCTCTGTCTGACCACCAAGTTTTTCTCTTCAACTGTTACCATCCTGTCTCTTATACACATCTTCAGGCTAATCTTGTAGCTGTTTTCTTTTTCCTTTGAGAAGCATAAATATCACAGATTACAGTAGTGCAAAAGCTAACATTTGAAAATATTGTTGGTATTGTCCTGTATGCACGTCTTCATAAAGGACACACAAACCTCTTAGAGGGACACGGCCCATCCATTACCTANAGGGATGGTAAGCTTAAAAGGAGTATTTAAAAGAAAAAATGTACGCCCAATATAAAAATATCCACAGTCTGTATAAAGAGCATAGGAAAAATAGAAGTTAACCAGTGAAAATGAAAGAGAAGTTATTTTAAACAAATATGAAAAACCATTAAATAACTATAAAAAGTCATTTCACATGTTTTGTGTTATCCATATCCTTCTTTATCCTGGCCATATGTCAAGAAATGTTTACAGTGGCAACACACAGCACTGATGCAGATGCAGTGAAATCGACACAAATACAGTATTCTGACATATAGGAAGCACAATAAAGCTGCTGCTGCTATTACTACAAAATAATTGTTATAGATGTTTAATAGAATTTTTATTTTGCTAATTCATATTAAAATGTTCATACCTTTTGATCTTGGGATTTCACTCCTAAGAATCATCTCTAAAGAAATGAGATACACGTGGAAGGGAGATGTTCAGAGATGTTTATCCCGGCATTCCTCCTAGTAGCTCCAAATTGCATATTCCCAGTGGAGAGTTAAATGATTTTTGGCAAGATCCTTTGTAGAAATTATTTTTTTAGGTTTTTAGAATATTTAATTTTAAAAATGATGCCCAGAATATAAAGTGAGGCCCATTTAACTAGACGAGCTCAATTACATAAAAGTGATTAAAATTACTAGAAAAAAATAGTAACAATTGGTATCTCGTCTATACAGAATACTAAGGAAAAAAAAAACTTGTTTTTTTTCAAACAAACAAAGGCACTAAATGTTTTATGTGTTTTTTTAAATGAAAAATAACTTATCTCAAAAGGATTATTTCAGATTTCGAATTTCCTCTGGTTAAGGTTTTGTCTGAAGTACCTAGAGAAAAATAATTCACTTAATGCTAAGAGCATTTTATTGCTGGGCTGAACACTAAGCATATAACATTTTCTATCCAAAAAAACTTTTGTCTCAAATGTTTCGCCATTTGATCTCAGGCTTTCTCCATATTCTCAGTCTTATCTTCAGTTACTCCTACTGAAGGGATGTAGCCCAAAGTTCCATGAATGCAATTAGTGTGATGTGTGCTTTCTGTGCTTACCCATATTGCTGAGAATGACGGATTTATTATTGCCTTTGTACTTGATTTTGTCATTATTCATTATTTTCTTTGTCAAACAGACCCACACTCTTCTTCACATAATCACCCAATCCTGTCTCTCAGTAAGCAAAGTAGCTGATGGCTCCCAACAGCCCGCTGTGGAAATATGTAATGATAGCCCTTTGCAAAAATGGCTTCTAAGAAACTATACAAGAATGGAAATTTTTAGAAATATTTTTAAGAATTCTACTGATTACTTTCTCAAATAATTTGAGGTTTGTATTACAGAATTTAAAAAATTTTAGTGTTTTTGTTATGCTCTGTATTGAAATCTGAACTTACTTCTTTAAAATGTGTTTTAAAATTTTTTATGTGCTATTTCTCCATGGAGCTATTTTTCATCTTTAGGTGCTCATTATTTTGGAGGCTGCATATATTAAGTGGTATTTGCTTATTATCAATAGGTATTTTCCAGTTTTTTCCATATTTCAAATATATATAAGCATAAGTGATGGAATTACATTATGGCATATAAGCTCTTTTTAGGCTAACTATACCCATGTCTATATGACAAGAGATTTTGTATTACAGCTGAAAAAAAAAAAAACAATAAAAAAACTAACATAGCCAAAAATTGTTTTTAGAAGGCTGAAATTATTAAATTTTGTTAATTTTTATTTAGATACATTGTGTGAAAATACAACATATCCTTTCTAAAGTTTACTATTTTAACTGGAAACTTAAATGCATTATTGAAGACTAATTTTCAAAAACTTTATGAAGTAAATTATTTCTAAGCACTTTCTGTGGTTACTTAAGTGATATAATAATAAAAGCTTTTAAGAACTGTACTTCCATTTCTGACTTGTGTGATTGTGAATATCTTCACAGTAGGCAATAATATAAACCATTACTCAGTTTAAGTCAAAAAACTGGTATGGCATTCTTGTAAAGAGTACAAATATGTACCTGTCCTGGTTCTTGATTTTAAAGGGATTATTGTACTGTAAATAAAAGCTATCATAATGTCCAGTTCATTCCTATGAGAACATATAGGAAGTCAGGGAGTTGGCCTGATTCAGATTAATAATAAAAGGTTGATAGTAGAAGACACAGTTGAGCCTGGAATATTTGTGACAAGATTGGAAATGGAAGCATGGAGAGGAGAGGAGGAGAAAGAAAGGCTGTTGTTTAGATTAGGCTTACAGTTGAGACAACGGCATTCCAAACATGCACTGGGAGGTTGGAAAAGTCTGGACTTTTTGCACAAAGAGAACGTGTATACAAGGCAATTTGCATTGATTATCTTCTTTTGTTTTCAAAGAAACAATGGAAAGTGCAATGCCCATCAAGTGGTCTTCTCAGATTTAACTATTTAGTCTCACAAGTCAACTTACAGAATGCGAGGACAGAAACCACAACTTGCTTCTCAGACTCTGCAAAAGTTCCACAGTAGTTTATATACTCTTATGAGAGCAAGCTTCTCCATAGGTAATAGTCCTGAGCAAGGGCATGAGAGTCACATCAAGCAGTTTTGGAAAACTACCCTGGTGTAATAGCCTACGCCTCAAAAGGAGACGATATCTCTAACAGCTGCCCGAAACCCAAGGGAATATGCAAAAGTACACTTTGCACTTAGAAAAGCCCACTACTTGGCTTTCCGTCAGGTATTATAATGCAGTTTATCAAGTGAAGACACAGTAAATCAATCAAAGGTCATGTTTACAATAACTATGCCTTTAAACATATTATAGTTAACAATTTTATCCTTATCAGGTTTGCAGATGATCACAGATAGTTGACTAAAGGTCAGATTTTTTTAAGCAGTAGGGAAAATAGCATTTGACTGAACTGATAGTAAGCATAATTTTGTGTGTGTGTGTGTGTGTCTGTGTGTATGTGTCTGTGTGTGTGTGTAGTAAGTATAACTAAGCATCTGAAGGAATCTAAGTCTTCAGAATGATTTAGTAGCTTGCCCAGATCTTCATAGCTAGTAACTTGGGGAGCAGAAATTCACATTTATGGCTATCTAACCCTAAAATGACTGATCTTTCTACCCCCCCTACACTGAAAAGGAGAATACTTTCTTTGGTTGATTGTTATCTTAACAGCAGTGGCTTTTGACTACCAATGAATTCCTTCAAAAAAATTTTTAAAGAATACTAATGTTTTAAAAATTATCATTATATGTGTAGTTGACAATACATATTCAATCTAATCCTTAAAGTCATATACATGTTTTTTAAAAGATGTAATAGATGCATAGAAGGGTAAGTGGCTTTTATGGAAAAGGACATATGTACACAAAGGACCTCAGGTATGTAACAAAAATGAAAAATATTTTGTTGATTTTTAACTAGAATTTTCTAAAAACAATGCTGTTGTTTTATATCTTTTTTCAATCTGGCTGTTGGTTCATAAACCAACAATATAATTTCTGGCATTATAAGCATAAATCAGCTATCTTCTTGCCTATCTTTGGCCACTTCTTCTTTCTGTTTTTCAGTATAAATGGCCTTCATGCATTGAACAGAGCGACAACAAAGACAAAAGTTTTCAAATCTTCTTCACATCTAATAGCCTTGCTCTTTTAATTTCCTGCTTGTTGTCTATTAAGCATCCTTTACCACAAGCTTATTTTCCATTCTACATTTTCTCAGGACAGTGCAGTCCAGGGTGTTTGTAGTCCTAATCCAAAACAAACTGTAATTGTCTAGGCAGTGTTTCTCTCCCACTTTCGTGTGTGTGTGCGCGCATGCCCCCTGCATTTTTTATCTTCCAACTCTCAATATAATATCAAGAGCCCATACTACATTGCTTCAATTGTGTCTGACTATGTGACCCTATGGACTGTAGCCTACCAGGCTCCTCTGTCCGTGGGATTCTCGGGGCAAGAATACTGGAGTGGGCTGCTGTGCCCTCTTCAAGGGGATCTTCCTGACCCAAGGATTGAACCCACGTCTCTCATGTCTCCTGCATTGACGCTTTACCAGTTTACCACTAGCACCACTGGGAAGGCTATCAAGAGTCCACCCCTCCCCCTGCCAAAAAAAGTATCTGTTTCCCTTTAATTTTGGTAATTTGCAACAAAAGTATACAGCATGTTTTTTCAAGATATATTTCCAAATCACCTTCCATATTCAAACATACCTCTTCTGGCTGGGAAGTTTTTCATATAGTGTGGTTCTAGACCAACTGAGCAGAACAGTATATGATATTGTATATAATTGGTGCATAAATTATTATGTATGTAAAGCCATGTGTACTTAACATGTTTTTCTGAAAAGTTAAAAAATATGACATCAAAATGTAAATATGAACTCAAAAGAGATGTAATGACTGGTTAACATGATGAAATTATTAGAATTACATTTTAGCATTTGGGTACTGAGATGATGCTTATTAATAAATATTATTATGAAAATATATAGATACAATATTTTAAAATATATGTCCATCACATTTTTATTTGATGTTGTTATTTAAGATCCCTAAAAAGGCAAACTAAATATGAGAATCATAATATCAAGTAAGATGGATCTTTGTTGCCATAATAATTACTCTCTTATAATGAATGTCTCACAATCACAGGTCCTATGGCTTATACAGTATTTTGAAATGGGAACATCTGAAGTTTTCTTTGAGTCCCAGCAGTGACATCTCTTTGCATGTTTGCCAAATGGTTACTAAATAACACATGCCTAAGAAAACTAAGATTCTGTAAAGGATTGTTAATATTTGTACTCTTCAACTGAACTCTGAACTCACAAACATGTTCTTTGCAAAGAAGTCTGAATTCTTGACAGTGCATGATAAATATCAGCCAGTTTCTTTAACCATCTGCAAATAAAGGTGTATTAGATGATGAAATTATAACAAAGAAAGCTGTATAATAATTAACTAAGAGCCACCTGTGCACAGTTCCTTTTACAAACATCACATTGTTTATACCAAAAAATCATAAAGGATATTTTAAAGAGTACATTAATCTGATGAGCTAGTGCAGTTTAACATAAAACATGTTGCACTGATTATTGGTTATCTTTTACAGAGACTCACCTTGAGACATGTTAACAGTAATCAATGTCTAGATGAACCTTCTGAAGAAGACAAAATGGTGCCTACCATGCAGGACTGTAGTGGAACCAGATCTCAACAATGGCTGCTAAGGAACATGACTCTGGGGGCCTGAAGACCATTTCCCCTAAGCCATGAAAGTGTCTACACTTATGTTTTTCCATTATTTCAATTAGGGAAAAATATTAACTTTGCTGAATTTAAAGTTTTAAAATCCTTTTAGTATTCTAAAACAGTTGTTTATAATTCATTTTTAGGAATGTATACTTCCCTACTAAAATTTGTATCTGATTAAAAAGCACATAAAAAGAATAAATAACAGCAAACTCTTATTAAACATCAGAACAATGTGAAAAACAAATTGTGTTTGCTTTAAAAAAGAACTGCCATGATGTCACAGAATTAGTTTGGGGGTTCAGTTCAGTTCAGTCGCTCAGTCGTGTCCAAATCTGCGGCCCCATGAATCGCAGCACGCCAGGCCTCCCTGTCCATCACCATCTCCTGGAGTTCACTCACATTCACGTCCATCGAGTCCATGATGCCATCCAGCCATCTCATCCTCTGTCATCCACTTCTCCTCTTGCCCCCAATCCCTCCCAGCGTCAGAGTCTTTTCCAATGAGTCAACTCTTCACATGAGGTGGCCAAAGTAACGGAGCTTCAGCTTTAGCATCATTCTTTCCAAAGAAATCCCAGGGCCGATCTCCTTCAGAATGGACTGATTGGATCTCCTTGCAGTCCAAGGGACTCTCAAGAGGGGAGCAAAATCAAGTTAAAAGGCAATAGCTGAAACATTTGAAAAGATACTCTGTTGGGTTACAATCACTTCTAAGGCCGGCTAAGTGTAATAATCAGCTTGGTCCCAGAACTGATGTGGGAAACTCAGTCTTTAACCACGCTATCTCATAAACTGCATTGTTCTTTTTCTCTTCAGACACTATGACCTGTCACCTAGGCTACAGAGAATTGTAGGTGAAGGGTAGAATATTAGCCTTAATATTTAATTCTTAGGCATTTAGGATTTTAGTTACATTACTAAAATCAATTTATTTTATATTAAAAAATAATGCATTAATATCAGAATTTCATTGCTGTGCCAGAATATATAGTTTTAATCACTGGGAGAATGAACTCAATATATACCAATTAAACTTTTAATTGAAATGCCTTAAATTATGTCTCAAGGAACACAATCATAATTAAGCTACCTTCACATGTTATTTTTCCATCTTAAAACACTTTGTGTTCAAAATACATAAGGAGAAGATTAAAAAAAAGTAGAAAAATCTGTGACACCATTTAAAACACCCATAAAGTTTCTCTACATATGTATTTTATTTATGGTATATATACTCAGCAGCTAAGAGAAATTTGGGGGTTGTAGGGGAAAAGGAAGAAGTGACCTCTAGAGTAGAGGATGTCACATCTTTGACTCTCATCATTTCTTAAAAAGCTCTAACAGAAAATATTAATCAGTTTGATCAGGTTGACTACTGGTTGACTTCCCCCACCCATCACCCCCCGCACCCCACCCCACACACAGACACACAAACAAGCACTGCTTTATAAAGACAAGGAGTACAGTTTCTAAAGGCTAGTAAAATCATGTATGATTTTCTTAGCCAACATTTCTTATCTTTTGGCTTTAAACTGCTAAAATTCTAAGAATTTTACCAAGAGTATTTCAGGTTTACTCTTTATAGACATCACTTATCTGGAAATCTCTAGAAATATCTAAATTTTTTTTCCCATCTTTAAGACCCTTTGTGTTCAAAATACATGAGAAGAAGATACTAAAAGGAAGAAAAAATCCATGAAATTTGTGCTAAGTTTTCAATTTAGTTTTAAAATTTATTTATTTTTAATTGACGAACAATTGCTTTACAGTATTGTGTTGGTTCTACCAAATTTTAAATTTATTTAATTATAAATTATAAGTAAAATTTTAATCTTGGGGCATTTTTTTCTGGTGAGTGAATCAACTGCTTACTGCAAACTTCTAAGGAAGTTGGGACTCCTAAGAGCTAGCTAAACACTGACTTGAATTGATATGATAGTGACCTCACAAGTCAACTGAGATCTGACTTAACAATCACATATTCCATTTTAACTTCTCTTGTTTTACTCTTGCCCTGAGTAAAATATGATAAAGTGTTCCTGCACAGCATTCCTACTTAAAAAGCTTAAACACTCAAGGAGACTCTTATAAAATTTGTTTCCCTTATTATGGATTTGTCAATCAAAAAGCATATGTTATCTACCAAAGAGTCAACGACAAGCTTTCAAAAATACAGCTGTCACTGAAACTGAATTTGACATACTTCAGAAGCATTCAGATCAAAGTTCATTATGGTCCTAGCAAAAATACAGGAAATATGAAAACCGCCTGAGCTTGAATGCCAAAGAAGAAATTTCAAAGAATCCTCAGATAGTTTTAGCACATGCTACTGAAGTATCTAACAAACAAACAAAAAAATAATACAAAATATCACAAACCACCGAAAACCAATGACTAATTAAATTTTCTTTTCAAAAATATTTATTGTATTCAATACAGAAAATTAAAATCAGGAGTGGATTCACAGTGCATTAATCTAATATACTCTTTGTCTATGGAACTAGACTAATATATATTTCAAATTATTTTAATTTTCCTCATCTGAGGTCTTGTGCATTGAAGTTAATGTCAACTCCAGGATTCCAGTGGACAGAGAAGCCTAAAAGGCTACTGTCCATGGAGTCGTACAGAGTCAGACACGACTGAGCATCTAACATTTTCACTTCACTTTCCAGGCTTCCAGATATTCAGATCAAAAACCTAGAGTCACTTTTGACTCCTCTATTTCTCTCTCAACTTTGATTCAGCAAATTTCCTTGATTTTGTACTTGAAATGTTAGACCTTGCGGTCTTTTCCTAAGACCTGTCGCTTTCTCAAAGATCACCGAGACTCGGATTCGATGCAAACAGCAAGAGGATTTATTAAGCCGGCGCGCCGGGGTTCGGTCACCTCCAGGGAGGAACGAACCCCAAACTGTCATTACAGGGCACTTTTAAGCACAAAAACCGCAAATGGGTGTAACNCATAACCAATGAATTGCCACCATATCCACTGTATCACTAACTCTAACCTTCAAAATTGCAGTATGCATATAATTTTGTTCCCAAATTTCCAAATCCTTGTCCCAATAGTCTTTTTTCAATACAACAGTCGTAGTGAAGTGAAAGTCTCTCAGTCATGCCTGACTCTTTCCGATCCCACAGACTATACAGTTCATGGAATTCTCCAGGCCAGAATATTGGACTGGGTAGTCCTTCCCTCCTCGAGGGGATCTTCCCAACCCAGGGATCCCAGGGATATAATTCAGGGATTTAACTGCCTTGCAGGTGGATTCTTTACCAGCTGAGCCACCAGGAAAGTCCATGACAGCCATAGTCATTCTGTTAAACATAAATTTGATTGTTTCACTTCTCTGCTCACAACCCCCCTGTGACNTATTGGACTGGGTAGTCCTTCCCTCCTCGAGGGGATCTTCCCAACCCAGGGATCCCAGGGATATAATTCAGGGATTTAACTGCCTTGCAGGTGGATTCTTTACCAGCTGAGCCACCAGGAAAGTCCATGACAGCCATAGTCATTCTGTTAAACATAAATTTGATTGTTTCACTTCTCTGCTCACAACCCCCCTGTGACTTCATGTTTCTTCAACCAAACTTCTTACAGTGGTCCTTAGGGTCCTTCATGGACGATATCCCTCTTCACTGTGATATCCTGGGTAGAGTTCTTGGCACATAGTAAATATTCTTTAAGCATGTACTGAATTAATGAATTGAAGAATGTGCGTTAAGGTTGCTAAGTGCTACTGTATATTTTTTAAGCATTATTTTAAGTATTAAAGTCTAGTAATATATTTAGACAGGATTTCTATAACTGTCTCTAAATATAATTTTCATCCTAACAGTCTTCATATTCATGTGTGGACTATATTTTGTTCTCTATGAACAAATACCCTGCCTTATGGAAATTAAACATGACATTTTATAAACATACTGCTATAAGTTGCTCTATTAAGATAAAATAATTTGTATTTTTATTGTGTTCAATGGCCACTTGAAAGCACAGATTTTTATTTATAGAGGGAACAATTCTCGTAAGAATCTCTCATAATTCTTATAATTCTCTTAAGAAATATGTATTTTCACGATTTCACAGGAGCAATTATTTTCTGTGGGCAAGTCTATGAACAAAACACACTTACAGAATCTCTGAAAGGATTTTACAGATTATCTATTCTTAGTTTACCATTGACAGGTAATAAACCTGAGACGTTTGTCCAAAGATGATATAGCTATAAGCAGTGCTGCAGGGCTCATCATTGTTAACATAACCAAGAATACTGTCTTCAATTTAAAAGCACTCAAAAAAAGAAGGCACAATAAAGAGAAAAATGTCTTTGTTAAACATTTTGTTATAAGTACACTGATTCTTTAGATACATAAATACTACCTTTCATACTTAAATAAGATTCAGTTCAGTTCAGTCGCTCAGTCATGTCCGACTCTTTGCAACCCCATGAATCGCAGCACGCCAGGCCTCCCTCTCCATCACTAACTACCGGGGTTCACTCAGACTCACGCCCATCGAGTCAGTGATGCCATCTAGCCGTCTCATCCTCTGTCGTCCCCTTCTCCTCCTGCCCCCAATCCCTCCCCCAGCATCAGAGTCTTTTCCAATGAGTCAACTCTTCACATGAGGTGGCCAAAGTACTGGAGTTTCAGCTTTAGCATCATTCGTTCCAAAGAAATCCCAGGGCCGATCTCCTTCAGAATGGACTGGTTGGATCTCCTTGCAGTCCAAGGGACTCTCAAGAGTCGTCTCCAACACCACAGTTCAAAAGCATCAATTCTTGGGTGCTCAGCCTTCTTCACAGTCCAACTCTCA
>SJYA01000487.1:666676-725107 GCA_006410615.1 Neotragus moschatus
CATATCTAAGGTTATTAACATTTCTCCCGGCAATCTTGATTCCAGCTTGTGCTTCTTCCAGCCCAGCATTTCTCATAATGTACTCTGCATAGCAGTTAAATAAGCAGAGTGACAATATACAGCCTTGACATACTCCTTTTCCTATGTGGAACCAGTCTGTTGTTCCATGTCCAGTTCTAACTGTTGCTTCCTGACCTGCATATAGGTTTCTTAAGAGGCAGGTCAGGTGCTCTGGTATTCTCATTACTTTCAGAATTTTTCACAGTTTATTGTGATCTACACAGTCAAAGGCTTTGGCATAGTCAATAAAGCAGAAATAGATGTTTTTCTGGAATTCTCTTGCTTTTTCCATGATGCAACGAATGTTGGCAATTTGATCTCTGGTTCCTCTACGCTTTCTAAAACCAGCTTGAACATCTGGAAGTTCACAGTTCACGTATTGCTGTAGCCTGGCTTGTAGAATTTTGAACATTACTAGCATGTGAGATGAGTGTAAGTAAGATTAATTCTATAAAATATTGCTGCAAACAATAAATAATGGCCACATATAGGCATGCAGGAAAAATAGATTAACAGGAAACAGCATTATTACAGAACATTCTAGTATTACTGGACAATAACACCTCTTCTACAGTAACTAAAAAAGAATCCTCCCCCCTCACTTCTATTTTCTTTATAATTACATTCAAGGTGAAAGTAAGACTGGCTTACAGCTTACATAGAATTAGACCATCTATTAGAGGGACCACTGGAGTAGGTTCTAGGTTACACAGCTTGAAAGATTGCAGTGTAATCACCAGAAACTTATAAGCATCCCAGTAGGAGCTCTGTGGACTGTAGTAAACACAACCCACAATTTTGATTTTGCCATGGTGCTTAGAAATAACCTAATAATAAATAAATGGGAAAAGTAAGAAAATAATACAACAGAAAAACAAAAGGAAAGATTTGACCTTTTTATCTTTCGGTGGGAGGCTAAGTACAGANAGCTCTGTGGACTGTAGTAAACACAACCCACAATTTTGATTTTGCCATGGTGCTTAGAAATAACCTAATAATAAATAAATGGGAAAAGTAAGAGAGAAAATAATACAACAGAAAAACAAAAGGAAAGATTTCACCTTTTTATCTTTCGGTGGGAGGCTAAGTACAGATTGGTTCCAAAAAACTAAAATTTTGGCTATCCCCTACACTGTTTTCACTGTTTCCCCTACACTTGTGAAATGATGATCTGATCACAACCATTTTATTTGCAACTGATTTACAAATGCTAAATGTAGTCTCAGAGGAGGCAAAATGTGTATGCATTCCTAAGATATAAAGCATGCTGGTTTAATAAATATGAGGAATTTAGGAAATTCAAGATCTTAATGGATGGATCATCATCTGCAATCTGTTGTTATGCATAGCTGATATCTACAAATCTTGAATAATTTCCAATCGGCTGGGCAGCAGAAATTCAGTTAAAACTATGTTTCAGGATTCAGCCACTCCCCACCATTTTTTCCCATTTTTCCTCAATATGTCAAAATATGGAATCAATAAAGTCAGCTACTAGTCTGTAAAGCACACAAACTATGGTGTGACACACACTATGTTCAAGCTACTTCTAGGTATAAGGTATGAATTTAAGCTACTGAATGAACACCAGCAATGTGCTTTAAATAGTTTGTCNAACACATCTTAACATCCCCACTGCTACCACCCTGGTACAAGTCATCATCTGAATTATTGCAGGAGTCTTCTAATTGGTTACAACCTTGCCTCTTCCACATCTATTCTCTCAAGGAACCAGAATAATGATATAAAATATAACCTAGATATGTCCTTCCTCTGCTCAAAACCCTCCAGTGGCTTCTTATTTTGTACAGAGTAAAAGCCTAAAAGGATCCACACGATCTACTCCCTGTTAAATCCCTAACGTCCTTTCATATAATGTTTCCCCTTGTTCAGTCATCCTAATCACTCTCCTTGCCTTTTCTTTGACCAAGTTAGTGTGCTCTTGATTTAGAATCTCTCCCTGGAATACTTGTTTCTAAATATCTACATGCCAACTCCCTCACCTTGAAGTGAAGTGTGAGTTGCTTAGTTGTGTTCAACTCTTTTGTGACTCCGTGGACTATACGGTCAAAGGAATTCTCCAGGCCAGAATACTGGAGTGGGTAGCCATTCCCTTTCTACAGGGGAGATTCCCAACCAGGGATTGAACCCAGGTCTCCCGCATTGCAGGCAGATTCTTTATCAGCTGAACCATAGGTTATATTCTCAATTGGATTTCTCATGCACCATTTTAAATGCTAGAGCCTACCTTTCATCTCTCGTCAAGATATGCCAATCCATAACCCTGCTTCAATTTCTTCATCCCACAGCCTTTATCACCTGTTACTGTATTATAAAATTTACTTATTTATTTATGGTTTCCTTTACTGTGCAAATACATTTAAGTTTAATCAGGTCCTGTTTATTTTTGTTTTTATTTCCATTACTCCAGGAGGAGGACTTAAAAAGATCTTGCGGCAATTTATGTCAGAGTGTTCTGCCTTTATTTTCCTCAATGAGTTTTATAATATCTAGCCTTACATTTAGATCTCCAATCCATTTTTGAACTTATTTTTGTGCATGCTGTAAGAGAGTACTCTAATTCATTCTTTTACATGTAGCTATCTAGTTTTCCCAGCACCACTTATTAAACAAACTGCCTTTCCTTCAACATATATTCTTGAATATTTTGTCATACATGCTATGACCATAGGAGAGTGTCATTATTTCTGAACTTTTATCCTGTTCCATTGATCTAAATTTGTTTTTGTGGCAGTACCATACAGTTTTGATGACTGTAGCTTTGTAGTCAAGCCTGAAGGCAAGGAGCCCGATTCCTCCAGCTCCATTTTTCTTTTTCAAGATTGCTTTGGCTATTTGTGGTCTTTTGTGTTTCCACACAAATTGTACAATTTTTGTTCTAATTCTGTGGAAAAAAAAATGCCATTGGTAATCTGATAGAGCTTGCACTGAATCTGTAGACTGAGTTGGATAGTACAGTTATCTTGATTATATTGATTCTTCCAATCCAAGAATCATGATACATTTCTCCATCTGTTTGCATCATCTCTGATTTCTTTCCTATCTTAGAGTTTTCTAAGTACAGGTATTTTGCCTCCTTGCTGTTGCTACTGCTGCTGCTAAGTCACTTCAGTCGTGTCTGACTCCATGCAACCCCACCAGGCTCCCCTGTCCCTGGGATTCTCCAGGCAAGAACATTGGGGTGGGTTGCCATTTTTAGGAAGGTTTATTCCAAGGTGTTTCATAATTTTTGATATGACGGTAAATGAGACTGTTTCCTTGATTTCTCATTCTGATCTTTTATTGTTAGCGTATAGGAATACAAGAGACTTCTGACCTAATTAAAATTAAAACACTATGCATAAAAAGGAAACCATAAGAAAAATTAAAACACAACTCTCAGAAAAGGAGAAAATGTTGTCAGTTGCAAACAAAGCAACCAGCAACATATTCATCACCAAAATACACAAACAGTTTATGCAACTCAATATAAAAAATCAACCCAATCAAAAAATGGGCAGAAGATTCTAATAGACATTTCTCCAATGAAAATATGCAAATGGCCAAAAAGCAAATGAAAAGATGCTCATCACTAATTATCAGACAAATGAATACTAAAACTACAATGGGTTATCACCTCACATCAATCAGAATGGACATAATTAAAAACTCTACAAACAATAAATGCTGAAGAGGATGTGAAGGAAAGGGAACCCTCTTGAAGTGTTGTTGGGAATGTAAACAAGTACAGCCACTATGGAGAACAGTATGAAAGTTCATTTAAAAACTAAAAACACAACTACCATATGATCCAGCAATCCCACTCCTATGCATATATCTGGAGAAAACCATATTTTGAAAAGATACATGCACCCCAATGTTCACTGAAGCACCATTCACAATAGCTAAGACACGGAAGCAACAAAAATGTCTATCAATAGAGGAATAAAGAATTAGCACGCATGCACACGTGCACACACACCCCTTGAAGGAGGAAATAGCAACACACACACACACACACACACACACACACAAACACACACACAAAACCCTTCCTTGAAGGAGAAAATGGCAACCCACTCAAGTATTCTTGCCTGGAAAATTCCTTGGACAGAGAAGCCTGGAGGGCTACATTCCACAGGGTCGCAGAGTCAGACATGACTGAACACGTGCACGCACACACACACACACACACACACAGTGGAATATTACTCAGCCATAAATAATAATAAAATAATGCCATCTGCAGGAACACAGATGGACCTAGAGATCATTATACTAAGTGAAGGCAGACAGACAAATATCACATGATAGTGCTTATACGTGAACTCTAAAAAATGGGGGGTGGGAGAACAAATGAACTTATCTACAAAACAAACAGAGTTACAGATGCATAAAACAAATTTATCTTTACCATAGGGTTAGGGAGGGTAGGGATAAATTGGAAGATTGGGATTGAGATATACACACTACCATATATAAAAGAGATAACTAGTAATCTACTATATAGCAAAGGGAACTCTACTCAATACTCTTTAAAGTCCTATATGGGATCCTCAGGTGACACTAGTGGTAAACCAGGAGATGTAAAAGACATGAGTTTGATCCCTGGGTTCAGAAGATCCCCTGGAGGAGGCATGGCAACCCACTCCAGTATTCTTGCCCACAGAATCCCATGAGCAGATAGCCTGAGAGGCTATGATTCATAGATTTACAAAAAAAAAAAAAAAGATGTGACTGAAGCACCTAAGTGTGCGCACACACACACACACACAGGAAAAGAATACACAAAATAGTATTAAAATATATATATATACATATAATAAGTGATTTACTTTGCTGTATACTGGAAATGAACACAACATTATAAATACTGTACTCCAATGAATTTTTTTCAAAAAATATACAATTTACTTTTTCTTTAAAAAGAATAAGTAAAATTTACTTATTTATTGCCTGTAATATTCATGTCCTTATTGCTTCCTTCTCTCCACCCTCCAGTCCCATCAAGTACCCACCACTTGAATCCTGATCCCTTGCATTGAGGGCAGATTCTTTACCAACTGAGATACCAGGGAAGCCCAGAGGGAATCTACCTCAACAAAATAAAGGCCATGAAGGTGGCACTAGTGATAAAGAACCTGTCTGCCAACACAGCAGATATAAGAGATGCAGGTTCAATCTCTAGGTTGGGAAGATCCCTGGAGGGAGCATGAATATCCACTCCAGTCTTCTTGCCTGGAAAGTCTCATGGACAGAGGAGCCTGGCAGGCTACAGTCCATAGCATCGCAGAGTCAAACATGACTGAAACAACTTAGCACACACACATGATAAACCTACAGCTAACATCATTCTAAACTGTGATAATCTGAAAGCATTAACTATAATACCAGAAAGAAGACAGATGTCCATTCTTATCATTGTTATTAAACACAGTTTGCAAGTCCTAGCCAAAGGAATCAGAGAAGAAAAAATAAATAAAAGGAATACAAATCAAAATAGAAGTAAACCTGTCTTTGTTTATAGGTGACACAATACTATACATAGAAAATTGTAATGATGCTACCAGAGAACTACTAGAGGTCAAAGAATTCAGTAAAAGTTGCAGGTATCAAATTAATACATAGAAGAGATCAGGTTTCACCTTTAGGTGTTTGGAACTGAATTGGGAGGGTGAGTTTCTGCAGTGGGTGCTGGACCACCCTGGGACGTGGGGAGACAAAGGGATCCACACTCAAGTCACCGCTTTGCTACTTTGAGTCTTGGTGCCTTGCCATCTCGTAGCCCTCAGGCTGGTGGCCTTGCTCATGTCAGGTGTCTGGAGATAGGTTCTGAGGATCAGTGTTTTGATGACTGATGGAGCTTCTACTCCAGGTTCAAGGGCAGTGGTCCTCAGGAGACCCCAACACTTCACATCTTCAGTTGGATTAACACGTGACTCAAAGATCAAGCCTGGGGCCTTTGGAGTGGGAGGACTGACTCCAAGACCCTAGACTATCAGAGAACTAACCCTAGGGAGTATCAAACAGTGAAAACTCACACAAAGGAAACCACTTGAATACAAGACCCAACATCATCCAACCGCCAGTAGCACTCTGTGCAGAATGGAAGGCAATGCCACCCCACTCTAGTACTCTTGCCTGGAAAATCCCATGGATGGAGGAGCCTGGTAGGCTGTAGTCCATGGGGTCGCTAAGAGTTGGACAGAACTAAGCGACTTCCCTTTCACTTTTCACTTTTATGCCTTGGAGAAGGAAACGGCAACCCACTCCAGTTTTCTTGCCCAGGGACGGGGGAGCCTGGTGGGCTTCCATCTATGGGGTCACACAGAGTCAGACATGACTGAAGTGACTTAGCAGTAGCAGCAAACAAACAAAACAAAAATACAAACCCAATCATCACCAGACAGGATTACCACCTCACTCAGCCTTGCCCATCAGAGGAAAAACAAAGAAAAACTCGGTACAAATCTCATGCTGTACAAAGGTCACACAAAGGACTGGACCAACCTTAGGAGGGCAGAAACCAAAAGGAAGAAAGAATTTAACCTCCTTTCAAGGAAAGAATTCAACTTTACTTGAAGCCTAGGGAAAGGAGACGTCAAACACAGTAAGTTTAAACAAAATAATGAAAAGGCAGAGAAATACTGCACAAATGAAGGAATAAACCAGAAACATAGAAGTCCAAATAAATGAAGAGGAAATAGGCAAACCACCTGAAAAAGAATTCAGAGTAATGACAGTAAAGATGACCAAAATCCTTGAAGACAAAATGAAGAAAATGCAAGAATCAATTAACAAAGATCTAGAAAGATTAAAGGATAAACATACAGAGACAACACAATTACTGAAATTAAAAATACTCTAGAAGGAGTCAACAGCAGAATATCTGAAGCAGAGGAATGAATCAGTGAACTGGAAGATAAAACGGTGGAAATAAGTTCTGAAGATCAGAATAAAGTAAAAAGAACGAAAAGAACTGAGGAAAGTCTCAGAGATCTCTGAGACCATATCAAACACACCAACATTCAAATTATTGGGGTCCCAGTAAAAGAACAGAGAAAAAAAAAGGCATGAGAAAAATTTTGAAGATATTATAGTTGAAAATTTCCCCAACATGGAAAAAGAAATAGACAATCAAGTCCAAGAGGCACAAAGAGTCCCATACAAGATAAACTCAAGAAGAAACACATAAAGACATGTAACTAATCAAACTAACAAAGACTAAACACAAAGCAAGAATATTAAATGCAGCAAGGGAGAAGCAACAAGTAACATACAAGAGTAACCCCATACACTGAACTGCTGATTTTTCAGCAGAAACTCTGCAGGCCAGAAGGAAAAGGCAGGATATATTTAAAGTACTGAAAGGGAAAAATCTACAACCAAGTTGACTGTACCTGGAAAGGATGTCATTCAAAACTGATGGAGGAATAAAAAGCTTTTCAGACATGCAAAAGTTAAAGAGAATTCAGTGCCACCAAACAAGCTTTACAACAAATGTTAAAGGGATTTATATAGTCAAGAAATACAAGAGAAGAAAAAAATCTACAAAATCAACCCCAAACAATTAAGAAAATGGCAATAGGAACATATATATCAATAATTACTTTAAATGTAAATGGATTAAATGCTCCAACCAAAAGACACAGACTGGCTGAATGGATACAAAAACGAGATCCATAAATATGCTGTCTACAAGAACCACTTCAGACCTCAAGACACATATAGACTGAAAGTGAGAAGATGGAAAAATATATTCTATGCAAATGGGAAGGAAAAGAAAGTTGGAGTAGCCATCCTCATATCAGAAAAAGTAGGCCTTAAAGAAGATCACAGGAAATAAGGACACTAAATAATGATCAAGGAAATCAATCCAAGAGGAAGACATAACAATTGTAAGTATCTATGCACCCAACATTGGGGAAGGAAATGGCAACCCACTCCAGTACTATTGCCTGGAAAATCCCATGGACAGAGGAGCCTGTCCATTGGGTCACAAACAGTCAGACACGAGAGTGACTTCAATTTATGCACCCAACATAGGAGCACCTCAATACATGAGACAAACATTAACAGACATAAAAGGAGAAACTGATAATAACACAGTAATAGTAGGAGACTTTAACACCCCACTCACACCAATGGACAGATCATCAGAACAGAAAATTAATAAGGAAGCACAAGTCTTAAATATACATTAGATGAGATGGATCTTATTGATATCTTTAGGATATTCCATCCAAATGCAGAGGAATACACCCTCTCAAGTACACATGGAACATTTTCCAGGGTAGACCACATCTTGGGTCACAAATCTAACCTCAGTAAATTTAAGAAAATTAAAATCATATCAAACATCTTCTCTGACCACAATGCTATGAGACTAGATATCAATTACAAGGAAAAAAAACTGTAAGAAACACAAACATATGGAGATTAGACAACACATTTATAAATAACCAACAGATTACTGAAGAAATCAAAAGGAAAATCCAAAAATTTCTAGAAATAAATGACAAAACAACTCAAAACCCATGGGATACAGCAAAAGCAGTTCTAAGAGGGAAGTTTATAGCAATACAACCCTACCTCAAGAAACAAGAAAAGCATCAAATAGACAACCTAACTTTACACCTAAAACTACTGGAAAAAGAACAACAACAACAAAAAAAAACTCCAAAATTAGTTCGAGGAAAGAAATCATAAAGATCTGAGCAGAAATAAGTGAAAAAGAAATGAAAAAAACAATAGTAAAGAGTCATAAAATTAAAAGCTGGTTCTTTGAGAAGATAAACAAAATTGACAAACCTGTAGCCAGACTCATCAAGAAAAAGAGAAGAATCATATCAACAAAATTAGAAATGAAAAAGGAGAGATTACAACAGACAATGCAGAAATACAAAAGATTATAAAAGACTATTATGAACAACTGTATGGCAATAAAATGGATAACCTGGAAGAAATGGACAGATTCTTATAAAACCTCAATCCTCTAAGACTGAACCAGGAAGAAACAGAAATTACGAACAACCCAATTGCAAGCACTGAAACTGAAGCTATGATCAAAAATGTTCCAAAAGACAAAATCCCAGGACCAGATGGCTTCACAGGAGAATTCTATCAAACATTTAGAGAAGAACTAATGCCTATCCTTCTAAAACTCTTTCAAAAAATTCCGGAGATAGGAATATTTCCAAGCTCATTCTACAAGGCCATCATCACTCTGATACCAAAACTAGACAAAGACAACACAATAAAGAAAACTACAGGCCACTATCACTGATGAACATATACAAAAATGCTCAACAAAATTTTAGCAAACAGAATTCTGCAACACATCAAAAAAGTCATACACCATGATCAAGTTGGATTTATTCTAGGAATGCAAGGATTCTTCAATATGTGCAAATCAATCAATGTGATACACCATCTTAACAAACTGAAAAACAAAAAGTATAATCTCAATAGATGCAGGAAAAGCCTTTTACAAAATTCAGCACCCATTTATGATGAAAACTCCTCAAAACATGGGCACAGAAGGGGCCTATCCAACATAGTAAAGGTTATATATGATAAGCATACAGCAAACATTATTCTCAATGGTGAAACACTGAAAGCATTCCCTCTAAGATCAGGAACAAGACAAAGGTGGCCACTTTTACCACTATTATTCCACATAGTTCTGGAAGTCCTGGGTACAGCAATCTGAGAAGAAAAATAAAGAAAAGGAATCCAGATTGGAAAAGAAGTAAAGCTCTCACTGATTGCAGATGACATGATAGTGTACACAGAAAACCCTAAAGATAGTATCAGAAAATTACTAGAGCTAATTAGTGAATTAACAAGGTTGCAGGATACAAAAATCAATAAACAGAAATCACTTGCATTTCNAAATAAAAGGAATCCAGACTAGAAAAGAACAAGTAAAGCTCTCACTGTTTGCAGATGACATGATACTGTAAATAGAAAACCCCAAAGATAGTGTCAGAAAATTACTAGAGCTAATCAGTGAAGTTAGCAAAGTTGCAGGATACAGAATCAATACACTGAAATCACTTGCATTTCTATATACTAACAATGAAAAATCAGAAAAAGAAATTAAGCAATCAATCCCATTCACCATTGCAACAAAAATAATTAAATATCTAGGAATAAACTTACCTAAGGAGACAAAAGAACCATGTACAGAAAATTATAAGACAGTGATGAAAGAAATCAAAGATGACATAAACAGATGGAGAGATATTCCATGTTCCTGGAGAATCAAGATTGTGAAAATGACAATACTTCCAAACACAATCTACAGATTCAATGCAATCCCTATCAAACTACAATGGCATTTTTCACAGAACTAGAACAAAAAAATTCACAATTCATATGGAAACACAAAAGATCCCAATAGCCAAAGCAGTCTTGAGAAAGAAGAATGGAGCTGAGGAATCAACCTTACTAACTTCAGATTTTACTTCAAAGCTACAGTCATCAAGACAGTATGGTACTGGCACAAAAACAGAAATATAGACCAATGGAACAAGATCAAAAGCCCAGAAATAAACTCATGCACCTATGGGTACCTTATTTTTGACAAAGGAGGCAAGAATATACAATGGGGCAAAGATAGCCTCTTCAATAAGTGGTGCTGGGAAAACTGGACAGCTACATGTAAAAGAATGAAATTGGAACACTTCCCAACACCATATACAAGGATAAACTCAAAACTGATTAAAGACCTAAATGTAAGACCAGAAACTATAAAACTCTTAGAGTAAAACATAGGCAGAATGCTCGACAACATAAATCAAGATCCTTTATGACCTCTTAAAGTAATGGAAATAAAAACAAAAGTAAACAAGAGGGACCTGATTAAACTCAAAAGCTTTGGCATAGCAAAAGAAACTATAACGAAGGTGAAAAGACAACCCTCAGAATGGGAGAAAATAATAGCAAATGAAACAACTGACAAAGGATTAATTTCCAAAACATAGAAGCAGCTCATACAACTCAATATCAGAAAAACAAGCAACCCAACCAAAAAGTAGGAAAAAGACATAAACAGACATTTCTCCAAAGAAGACATACAGATGGCTAACAAACACATGAAAGATGCTCAACACTGCTCATTATTAGAGAAATGCAAATTAAAACTACAATATCACCTCACTCCTGTCAGAATGGCCATTATTAAAAGTCTACAAACATTAAATGCTGGAGCGGGTGTAGAGAAAAGGGAACACTCCTGCACTGTTGGTAGGAATGTAAACTGATACAGTCACTATGGAAGACAGTATAGTGATTCCTTCAAAATATAGGAATAAAACCACCATATGACCCAGCAATCCCACTCCTAGGCATATACCCTGAGGAAGCCAAAAGTGAAAGAGACACACATTTCCCAATGTTCATTGCAACACTATTTACAATAGCTAGAACATGGAAGCAACCCAGATGTTCATCAAGAGATGAATGGACAAAGAAGTTGTGGTATATATACACAATGGAATATTACTCAGCCATAAAAAGGAATGCATTTGAGTCAGTTCTAATGAGGTGAATGAACCTACAACCTGTTATACAGAGTGAAGTGACTCAAAAAGAGAAAGATAAATACCATATACTAATGCATATATACGGAATCTAGAAAAATGGTACGAAGAATTTATTTACAGAGCAACAGTGGAGAAACAGACATAGAAAATAGACTTATGGACATTGGGAGAGGGGAGGAGAGGGTGAGATGTATGGAAAGAGTAACATGGAAACTTACATTACCATATGTAACATAGACAGCCAATGGGAATTTGCTGTATGGCTCAGGAAACTCAAACAGGGGCTCTGTATCAACTGAGAGTGGTGGGAGGGGAGGGAGATGGGAAGGAGGGTCAAAAGGGAGGGAATATATGTATCCCTATGGCTGATTCATATTGAGGTTTGACAGAAAACAACAAAATTATGTAAAGCAATGATCCTTCAATAAAAAAAATAAATCTAAGAAATTAATATATAGAAATCTCTTGCATTTCTATACATTAGCAATGAAAGATCAGAAAGAAAAAGTAAAGAAAAAAATCCCATTTACCATTGCATCAAAAGAGAATAAAACACCTAGGAATAAACTTAAGGGGACAAAAAAACATCTGTAGCCCAAAACCTGTAAGATGCTGACAAAAGAAATTGAAGATGACACAAAGAGATGGAAAAATATAGACCATGTTCTTGAATTGGAAGAATTAATACAGTCAAAATGACAGCAGGACCCAAGGCAATCTACAGATTCATTGCAATCACTTTTAAATTCCAATGGCATTTTTCATAGAACTAGAAAAAAAAAAATTTTTTTTATGGAGAAATTAGCTTAAGATGGCAGAATAGAAGGATGTGAGCTTACCTTCTTCTCTACAAAATAACCAGAATAACAACTAACTGCTAAACAACAATTGACCAAAAAATGCTGGATCCTAGTAAAAACACTGAATCCTAGTAAAAACACTGGATCCATACCCTATGTCCAAAGAAAAAGAAGAAGCTAAACAAGATGGCAGGAGGGGTGCAAATGGAAATAAAATGAAATCCAAGCCAGCCAGGTGGGCAATGCACAATTATATATATTGTAATGTATTAATATTTATGTAATATTAATAGTAATAATGTATTACTATGTAATAATATAATAGTAATAATGTAATAATAATAATGTAATATGTAATAATATAATAGTAACTGGAAAACATATGTAACAATATAATAGTAGTAATACTATAATAGTAATATATAATAATACGTAATAATATATAATAATATAATAGTAACTGGAAAACAATTATAACAGAAGTTACTTCATAGGAGTAAAGGTTCAGAGTTACACATTGGACTTCCCAGCCAGGATGCCCACAGCAAGAGGAGGAGTCCTCAGAGAAACTGGCTTTGAATACCAGTGGGATTTAGTCACAAGACTTCCAATGGACCAAGGGAAACAGAAATTTCCATTTTGGAGGGTACAGAAGTTTTGTGTGCATCATGACACAGGGGGAAAAAAGCAGCGACTCCAAAGATACTGGGCCAGACCTATCTGCTGGTATTGGAGTCTCCTGGGGGCACAGGCAGCTGTGGCTCACTGTGGGGACAAAGACACTGGCAACAGCAATCTTGGGTAATACTCCATAGTGTGAGCCTCCAAGAGGCCACTATTTCCCTCTTAAGACCAAGCCTCACACAACAGTCCATAGGCTCCACTGCTGGGATGCTTGAGGCCAAGCAACCCATCAGCAGACAAGTGGTTCAAGGTCTCCCTTACTGTTGTCTGCCTAGCAGAGTGAGGACAGACCCACCTCCACACATCAGTGAGCAGGCACTAGCCACTCTCATCAAGAAGCCTGAACAAACCTCACACACATCCTTATCCACCAGAAAGCAGACAGTAAAAGCAAGAAGAGCTGCAGTCCCACAATCTGCTAAAAGGAAACTACAATCACAGAAAGCTGAAGCAACCAAGATGGCAGAGGGATACAACTGAAATGGAAAATACATTAGAAGAAATCAATAGCAGACTATTGATTTCAAGAAACAGAAAAATGGATAAGTGACCTGGATGACAAAATACTGGAAATCATTTTCATGGAAGAGAAGAAAGACAAAAAAGTAAATGACAATCTAAGAGACCTCTGGTACAACATGAAACATGACAAAATTCACAGTACAGAGGTCCCAAAAGGAGAGGACTGCAACCGAAGCTCCAAAGTTTGGCCACCTGATGCGAAGAGCCAACTCATTAGAAAAGACCCTGATGCTGGGAAAGACTGAAGGTAGGAGAAGGGGGCAACCAGAGGACAAGATGGTTGGAAGGTATCACTGACTCAAAGGACATGAGTTTGAGAAAAATCTGGGAGAAGGCGACAAACAGGGAAGCCTGGCATACTGCAGTCCATGAGATCACAAAGAGTCTGACAGAATTGAGCAATTGAACAACAACAAAAAGGAGAGGAAAAAGTAGAAGGATCTTAGAGACTATTTGAAGAGATAATAGCTGAAAACTCCCCTAACACGGAAAAGGAAACAGTGACACAAGTTTGGAAAGCACACAGAGTGCCAGACAAGATAAACCCAAGGAGGAATGCAACAAAACACACAGTAATTACATGGACAAAAATTAAAGACAAAAACATTAATAAAGGCAATGAGGGAAAAGTGACATACAAGGGAACTCCTAAAGCTTATCAGTTGATTTCTCAGCAGAAATTATGCAGACCAGAAGGGACAGGCATGATACAGTTAAAGTAACAAAAGAGAATAACCAAGAATACTCTACCCAATAAGGCTCTCATTCAAATTTAAGAAAGAAATCGAAAGCTTTACAGACAAGCAAAAGCGAAGAGAATTCAGCACCACCAGATGAGCTCTGCAACAAGCGAAGTAAATTCTCTAAGTGGAAAAGAAAAGACTACAACTAAAAACAACAAAAAAATTATGAATGGAAAAGCTCAGCAGTAAAGGCAAAAATACAGTATGGGTATAAAATTATCCACATACAAATATTTTATCAAAACTAGAATTTGTGAGGAGAAAATAGGATATTGAAATTGCATTTGAAATTAAAAGACCAGCAAGTGAAAATAATCATGTTTATACACAGACTGCTGTATCGAAACCTCATAGTAACCACAAACTAAAAGTCTATAGTAGATATACACACAACAATGAAAAAGGAAACCAAATAACACTAAAATCAGTGTCACAAGATGAGAACAAAAAGAGGACAGGAAGAAAAATGGGCCTACAAAAACAAATCCAAGGCAGTTAAGAAAATGGCAATAATTAGAACATACAAATCAATAATTACTTAAACATAAACAGATAAATGCTCAAACCAAAAGACACAGACTAGCTNTAACACTAAAATCAGTGTCACAAGATGAGAACAAAAAGAGGACAGGAAGAAAAATGGGCCTACAAAAACAAATCCAAGGCAGTTAAGAAAATGGCAATAATTAGAACATACAAATCAATAATTACTTAAACATAAACAGATAAATGCTCAAACTAAAAGACACAGACTAGCTGAATGGATAGAAAAACCAAACCATACATACAATGCCTACAGGAGATCAACTTCAGATCTAGGGACACACAGACTGAAAATCAGAGGCTGGAAAAAGGTATTCCATACAAAGGAAAATCAAAAGAAATATGGAATAGCAATGCTCATATTAGACAAAATAAACTTTAAAATAATGCTGTAATACACAAAGAAGGACACCAAATAATGATCAAAGGATAAATCCAAGAAGATGTAACAATTGTAAATATAAAAAGCAGAAAGGGAAAGACAGATCCAACTGAATGTGGAGTTTCAAAGAACAGCAAGGAGACTTAATAAAGCCTTGCTAAGTGAACAATACAAAGAAATACCATTCTATTGAATGGAAAAGACTAGAGGTCATTTCAAGAAAATTGGAGACATCAAGGAAACATTTCTTGCAAAGATGGGCAGAATAAAGGACAGAAATGCCAAGGACCTTACAGAAGATATTAAGAAGAGATGACAAGAATATACAGAAGAACTATACAAAAAAGGAGTCAATGACCCGGAAAACCACAATGGTGTGATCACTCACCTAGAGCCAGACATCCTGGAGGGTGAAGTCAAGTGGGCCTTAGGAAGCATTACTAGGAACTAAGCTAGTGGAGGTGATGAAATTCCAGCTGGAGCTATTTCAAATCCTAAAAGATAATGCTATTAAAATGTTGCAGTAATATGCCAGCAAATTTGGAAAATTCTGCAGTGGCCTCAGGACCAGAAAAGGTCAGTTTTCATTCCAATGCCAAAGAATGTTCAAACTACTGCACAATTGCGACATTTCACATGCTAGCAAATTAAAGCTCAAAATCCTTCAAGCTAGGCTTCAATAGTATGTGAACTAAGAACTTCCAGTTGTACAAGCTCGATTTAGAAAAGGTAGAGGAACCAGAGATAAAATTGCCAACATCCACTGGATGACAGAGAAAGCAAGAGAATTCCAGAAAAATCTCTACCTCTAAAGCCTTTGACTAAAGCATGGCAGCCCACTCCAGTATTCTTGCCTGGAGAATCCCCACGGAGAGAGGGGTCTGGCAGGCTATGCAGTCCACAGGGTCACAAAGAGTCGGACATGACTGAGCAACTGAACTGAACTGAAAGGTAGAAAACAAAGAGGAACTAAAGAGCCTCTTGATGAAAGTGTAAGAGGACAGTGAAAAGCTGGCTTACAACTCAACATTCAAAACACAAAGATCATGGCATCATGTCCCATCATGGCAAACAGATGGGGAAAAACTGGAAATAGTGACAGACTATTTTCTTGGGTTCCAAAATCAGTGCAGATGGTGACTGCAGCCTTGAAATTAAAAGATGCTTGCTACTTGGAAGAAGAGATATGTCAAATCTAAATAGTGTATTAAAAAGCAGAGACATCATTTTACCAACAAAGGTTTGTATAGTCAAAGTTATTGTTTTTCCAGTAATCATATTTGGATATGACAGTTGGACCATAAAGAATGCTGAGCACTGAAGAATTGATGCTTGCAAACTCTGGTACTGGAGAAGACCCTTGAGAGTCCTTGGAACAGTGAGGAGATCAAACTAGTCAATATTAAAGAAAAGCTGTCTGAATATTCATTGGAAGGACTGATGCTGAAATTGAAGCTCCAATATTCTGGCCACCTGATGCAAAGAGCTGACTCACTGGAAAAGACCATGATTCTGGGAAAGATTGAGGGCAGGAGAAGGGGATGACAGAGGATGAGATGTCTGGATGGCATTAATGACTCAATGACATGAGTTTGACCAAACTCCAGGAGATAGTAAATGACATGGAAGCCTATCGTTCTGCAGTCCACGGTGTCACAAAGAGATAGACACAACTTAGTGACTGAACAGCAACAATGAGCAACACCCCTAACACAGGAGCACCTCAGTATATAAGACAAATACTAAAAGCCATAAAGCGAGAAATCAACAGTAACACAACATTAGGGGACTGTGACACCCCACTTACATCAATAGACAGATCGTTCAAAAAGAAAATTAATAAGGAAATACAAGTCTTAAATAATAGAGCAGATGAGATGGACTTAACAGATATTTATGGAGTATTCTGTCTAAAAGCAGCAAAATATACCTTGTCAGTACATATGGCATATTTCTCAAGGATTGACCACATCTTGGGCCATGAAGCAAGCCTCAGTAAATTTAAGTAAACTGAACTCATATCAAGCATCTTTGCTGACCACAGTACTATGTGGTTAGAAATCAATAATAATAAAAAAATGTTTAAAGAGAAAAAAAAAACAAACACAAACAGGTGGAGGCTAAACATATGCTATTAAACGAGGAGGAAATCAAGGACAAAATCAAAAAACTATCTAGAGCCAAATGAAAACAAAAGCACAATGATACAAAACATATGTGATGCAGCAAAATAAGTTCTAAAAGGGAAATTTAGATCAATACAATCTTACCTCAGAGAATAAGAAAAATTCCCAATAAACAACCTAAGCTTACACATAAAGCAACCAGAGAAACCTTAAGTTTATAGAAGGAGAGCAGTCATAAAGATCAGTGCTGAAATAAAGGAAACAGAGACAAAGAAAATAGTAGCAAAGATCAAGGAAAGTAAAAGTTGATTCTCTAAGATGATAAAACTGATAAGCCTTTAGTTAGACTCAAAAAGAAAAAAAAGGGAACAAGGACACAAACGAGTAAAATTAGAAAAAGGAAAAGTTACACCAGAACACCAAAGAATTACAAAGGATCATAAGAGACTACTACAACCAACTGTATACCAACAATGGACAACTTGGAAGAAAGGGAAAACTTCTTAGAAACGTACAAGCTCCCTCAACCTAACCAGGAAGAAATAGGAAATATGAACAGAACCACCACAAGTACTGAAAGTGAAACTTCTATTTAGAAAAAGAAAAAAAATCCCAACAAATAAAAGTCCAGGACCAGATGGCTTCACAGGAAAATTCTATCAAATATTTGAGAAGATGTAACATTTATCCTTCTGAAACACCTTCAAAAATGTGTAGAGGAAGGAATACTTCCAAACTCATTCTCTGAGGACTCCGTCATTGTTAGGCCAATTACACAGACAAACAAAGATGCAGAAATTCTCAACAATATACTAGTAATCTGAATCCAACAATACACAAAAAGGATCATACACCATAATCGATGGGGATTTATCCCAGGGATACAAAGATTTTTCAATACCTGCACATCAATCAGTGTGAAACACCAAATCAACAAATTGAATAAAAATGGTATGATCATCTCAAGATGCATAAAATACTTTCAACAAAATTCAGCACCCATCTATGACTTTTAAAAAAACTTTCCACAAAGCAGGCATAGTGGAAACATTCCTCAACATAATGAAGGTCATATATGACAAACTACAGCTAACATTGCACTCAGTGGTGAGAAGCTGAAAACATTGCCTCTAACATCAGAACAAGACAAGGATATCCACTCTCACCTCTTCTGTTCAACATAGTTTTGGAAGACCTAGTCTTGCCAATCAGACAAGAAAAAAGTAAGGAATTCAAGTTGGAAAAGACCTTAGTGTCACTGTTTGCAGATGAGATGGTGCTATACATAGAAAATCCTAAAGTTGCTACCAGGAAACTGCTGCTAAATCACTTCAGTAGTGTCCAACTCTGTGTGACCTCAGAGATAGCAGCCCACCAGGCTCCACAGTCCCTGGGATTCTCTAGGCAAGAACACTGGAGTGGGTTGCCATTTCCTTCTCCAATGCATGAAAGTGAAAAGTGAAAGTGAAGTCGCTCAGTCGTGTCCAACTCTTCGCGACCCCATGGACTACAGCCTACCAGGCTCCCCTATCCATGGGATTTTCCAGGCAAGAGTACTGGAGTGGGGTACCATTGCCTTCTCTGACCAGGAAACTACTAGAGCTCAATGAATCTGGTAAAGTTGCAGGTTACAAAATTAATACACAGAAATCTGTTGCATTTCTATATACTAACAACAAAGGATCAGAAAGTGAAATTAAAGAAACAATCCCATTTATCATTGCCTCAGAAAGAAGAAAATACTTAGCCTACCTAAGGAGACAAAAGACCTGTACTCTGAAAACTGTAAGATACTAATGAAAGAAATCAAAGTTGGCACAGAGAGATGGAAAGTTAAACCATGCTCTTGGACTGGAAGACTCAATATAGTCAAAATGACTATATTACCTAAGGTAATCTACATGTACAATGCAATCCCTATCAAATTACCAATTTGTACTCTAACAAATAGAGAGACAACAAAAGAGTATGGTACTGGCATTACACACATATACATGCAGATCAATAGATCAGGATAGAAAGTCCAGAAATAACCAATGCACCTATGGTTGATTAACCTACAATAAAGGAGGCAAGAACACACAATGGAGAAAAGCTTCTTCAACAAGTGTACTTGGAAAACTTGACAGCTACATGTAAAAGAATGAAATTAGAACATCCTTTGACACCATATAGGAAAAAAAAAATTCGAAATGAATTGAAAACCTAAATATAAGACTGGAAACTATGAAACATCCAGAGGAAAACATAAGCAGAACACTTTTTCACATAATCCTCACTAGTACCTTTTTTGAACTACCTTCTTGAGTAATGAAAATAAAAAAATATACTAATGCAACCTAATTAAACTTAAATGCTTTTGCACAGCAAAGGAATTATAAACAAAAAGACAATAAACATTAAAAAAAAAAAAGACAACACACAGAATGGAAGAAAACATTGGGAAACAAACTGACCTACAGGGATTTACCTCCAAAATGTACAAATAGCTTGTAGAATTCAACAACAACAACAACAAAAAACCCAACTGAAAAATGTGCATAAAATCTAAGTAGATATTTCTCCAAAGAAGGCATACAGATGACCAAGAGGCTCATGAAAAGATGCTCAACATCACTAATCAGAGAAATGAAAATCAAAACCACAATGAGGTATCACTTTGCACCACTCAGAATGGACATCATCAAAAAGTCTACACACAATAACTCCTGCAGAGGGTGTGGAGAAAAGGGAGCCCTCCCACACTGCTGGTGGGAATATAAACTGGTACAGTCTCTATGGAGAACAGTGTAGACATTCCTTAAAAAACTAAAAAATATGATTTAGCAATCCCACTCCTGGGCATATATCCAGAGAATACCCTAATTAAAAAAGATACATGTACCTAATGTTCATAGCAACAATATTTATAACAGCCAGGACATTGAAGCAACCTAAATGCTCACTGACAGAGAACTGGGTAAAGAAGATGTGGTATATGTATACAATAGAATATTACTGAGCCATAAAAAGAATGAAATAATGCCATTTGTAGCAACATGGATGGACCTGGAGATTACCACCCTAAGTGA
Organism: Neotragus moschatus; assembly: GCA_006410615.1. Taxonomy (NCBI): domain Eukaryota; kingdom Metazoa; phylum Chordata; class Mammalia; order Artiodactyla; family Bovidae; genus Neotragus; species Neotragus moschatus. The sequence goes on from SJYA01000487.1 coordinate 687,157, forward strand.
ATTTAGTTAGGCAGAGAATGACAAATATCACATGATATTGCTTATATGTGGAATCTAAAAAAATGACATAACTGAACTTCAAACAGTAACAGACTCACAGACTTAAATTTATGATTACTAAAGGGGACTTCCACCTTCAATGCACACAGCAATGAATAATTAAATTAGAATTAGTAGGCAAGAAAGAGACTGATTTATTGAGCTTGCTGGATAGACTGATCCAGAATATCAAGAGAAAGTTGGGTTGCTACTACACAATGAGGCTAAGGAAGAGGATAACTTAATTCAGCAGATCTGCTAGGATAATGCTGAGAATGCCCATGTTTCTAATAAGGCACTGATATTAACAGCCCATGCTTTCAGGAATAATGATTTAGGTCCAGGAAAATTTGAACTGTGGTGTTGGAGAAGACTCTTGAGAGTCCCTTGGACTGCAAGGAGATCCAACCAGTCCATTTTGAAGGAGATAGGCCCTGGGATTTCTTTGGAAGGAATGATGCTGAAGCTGAAGCTCCAGTACTTTGGCCACCTCATGGGAAGAGTTGACTCACTGGAAAAGACTCTGATGCTGGGAGGGATTGGAAGCAGGAGGAGAAGGGGACAACAGAGGATGAGATGGCTGGATGGCATCACTGACTCAATGGACGTGAGTCTGAGTGAACTGCAGGAGTTGGTGATGGACAGGGAGGCCTGGCGTGCTGCGATTCATGGGGCTGCAAAGAGTCAGACCTGAATGAGCGACTGAACTGAACTGAAAGCAGCATCATTCATCAAGGACAGGGGCAATGGTAGATTAATGGAAGAGAGATATATATTGGATGACAAGTTGACAAAAGATGGACTGTAATGGCTTTGTTTTGTTTCAACTCAGTTTAGCTGGAAGCAAATTTCCCAGTGTTCTCTTCTATGCAAAGTTCTAGTTTAGGGTTGGCCACAAGCAAAACTGGCAAAGGATCAAAGATTGGTCAGAATCAGCTGCTAGGTTCACTCACGTCAGTGTGAGGTCAGGAACTGCTGCAACTCAGTTTATAACACTGTGGTGGATGTGCACAAGGCAGCTCCTCCAACTTTCCTTAGCTCTCCTCTTTCAACTTCTCTGAACACAAGTAGGTGCTAATGTTGTAGCAAAGTGTTCCAGTCTGTTGCAGGTTGCCCACATCATCAAAGTTGAGGGCTTGGAAAAGATTCTGTGATCTTGAGATCTGATTCAGATGAATGATATTTTTAGTTTTTAAGGAATGTTACACTGTTCTCTTAACTTTACATGAACCATTCCTTCCTGACTGCTATTTCTGTTGACTTCAAATCCAGACCAGATCCAGGGGTACTAGGTGTACAGAGACAGCTAAATCAGATTCTATAATTTCTCTAATCCTTACAATAAAACCTTTATATCACTCAGAGTGGTTCTCCTTCATTAACTAAACCCTAACAGATTCAGGAAGAGCTCAAATACCATGTTTTTCTTTTTTCTAGAGAGAGAAAGTAGAAGAACACAGTGAGGGAAACTACCAGTAAAACGAAAAAGCAGCTTACTAAACAGGAGAAGATATTTTCAAATAATATGTCTGAGAAGGTGTTAATATCTAAAATATATAAAGAATGTGTGTGTGTATGTGTGTGTGACTCATACAATTAAATACTTAAGAAAATTCAGATAAAAAATGGGCAGAAGACCTAAATAGTATTTTTTCAAAAGTAGACAAACAGATTCCCAATAGGCACTAATTATGAGGGAAATGTAAATCAAAACTATAATGACATACAGATATCAACTGAAACATGTCAAAATGGCTATCAGCAAAAAAGACAACAAATAAGTTATTTATTGGTGACCATGTGTAGGAAGATAAACCCTCATAAACTGTTGATGAGATGGTAAATTATTGCACCACTATGGAGTTTCTTCAAAAAATAAAAATAAAAAAGAAGCACCATATGGACCAACAGCTTCACTTCTGGGTATTTCAGTTCAGTTCAGTCACTCAGTCATGTCCAACTCTTTGCAATCCCATTAATCACAGCACGCCAGGCCTTCCTGTCCAACACCAAATCCCAGAGTTCACTCAGACTCATGCCCATCAAGTCAGTGATGCCATCCAGCCATCTCATCTTATCTCATCCCCTTCTCCTCTTGCTCCCAATCCCTCCCAGCTTCAGTCTTTTCCAATCAGTCAACTCTTCCCATGACATGGCCAAAGTACTGGAGTTTCAGCTTCAGCATCTTTCCTTCCAAAGAAATCCCAGGGCTGATCTCCTTCAGAATGGACTGGTTGGATCTCCTTGCAGTCCAAGGGACTCTCAAGAGNAATTTCACAATTTGTATGGAAATACAAAAAACCGTGAATAGCCAAAGCAATCTTGAGAAAGAAGAATGGTACTGGAGGCATCAACCTGCCTGATTTCAGATGATACTACAGTCATAAAGACAGTATGGTACTAGCACAAAGACAGAAACATAGATCAATGGAAAAAAAATAGAAAGCTGAGATAAATCTATGCACCTATGGACACCTTATCTTTGATAAAGGAGGCAAGATATAAAATGGAAAAAAGAAAATCTCTTTTACAAGTGGTGCTGGGATTACTGATCAATCACTTGTAAAAGAATGAAACTAGAACACTTTCTAACACCATACACAAAAATAAACTCAAAATGGATTAAAGATCTAAATGTAAGACCAGAAACTCTAAGACTCCTATAGGAAAACATAGGCAAAACACTCTCTGACCTAAATCACGGCAACATCCTCTATGACATCTCCCAGAGTAATGGAAATAAAAGCAAAAATAAACAAATGGGACCTAATAAATTTATAAGCGTTTGCACAATGAAGGAAACTAAGGTGAAAAGACAGCCTTCAGGAGAGGAGAAAACAACAGCAAAACAAGCAACTGAAAAAGAATTAATCTCAAAAATACACAAGCAGCTCATGCAGCTCAATTCCCAAAAAATAAGCGACCCAATCAAAAAATGGGCCAAAGAACTAAACAAACATTTCTCCAAAGATGACATACAGATAGATAATAAATACACGAAAGGATGCTCAACATCACTCACTATCAGAGAAATGCAAATCAAAACCACAATGTGGTACCATCTCATACCAGTCAGAATGACTGTCATAAAAAAGTCTACGAACAATAAATGCTGGAGAGGGTGTGGAGAAAAGGGAACTCTCTTACACTGTTGTTGGGAATGCAAACTAGTACAGCCACTATGGAGAACAGTGTGGAGATTCCTTAAAAAAGTGGAAATAGAACTGCTATATGATCCAGCAATCCCACTGCTGGGCATACACACCGAGGAAACCAGAACCGAAAGAGACACATGTACCCCAAATGTTCATTGCAGCACGGTTTACAATAGCCAGGACATGGAAGCAACCTAGATGTCCATCAGTAGACAAATGGCTAAGAAAGCTGTGGTACATATACACAATGTAATATTACTCAGCTATTAAAAAGAAAGCATTTGAATCAGTTCTAATAAGGTGGATGAAACTGGAGCCTATTATACAGAGTGAAGTAAGTCAGAAAGAAAAGCACCAATACAGTATATTAACACATACACATGGGATTTAGAAAGATGGTAATGACAATCTTATATGCAAGACAGCAAAAGACACAGATATAAAGAACGAACTTTTGGACTCTGTGGGATAAGGTGAGATTGGGATGATTTGAGACAATAGCATTGAAACATATATATTACCATATGTGAAACAGATGACCACTCCAACAACGATGCATGAACAGGGCACTCAAAGTCAGTGCACTGGGACAACCCAGAGAGATGGCATGTGGAGGGAGACGGGAAGGGGATTCGGATAGGGGACACATGTACACTCATGGCTGATTCATGCCAACGTATGGCGTGAATAAAACCATAAACCAAAAACCACCAAACGTATGGCGTGAATAAAACCAAAACTATAAACCACCACAATAGTTAAGTAACTAGCCTCCAATTACAATAAAATAAATTTTAAAAAAAGAAAAAGAAATGCAATAAGGCAAAAAGGTTGTCTGAGGATGCATTACAAATAGCCGAAAAAAGAAGAGCAGTGAAAGGCAAAGGAGAAAAGGAAAGATATACCCATCTGAATGCAGAGTTCCAAAGAATAGCAAGGAGAGATAAGAAGGCATTCTTAAATAAACAATTCAAAGAAAAGGAGGGAAAAAATAAAATAGGAAAGCTTAGAGATCTCAAGAAAATCAGAGTTCAAGGGATCATTTGATGCAAAGATGGGCACAATAAAGGACAGAAACAGTATGGACCTAATAGAAGCAAAAGAGATTAAGAAGAGGTTGCATGAATACACAGAAGAACTAAATAAAAAAGATATTAATGACCTGGATAACCACTGTGGTATGGTCACTCACCTAGACAAGACATCCTGGTGTGTGAAGTCAAGTGGGACTTAGGAAGCATTACTATGAACACAGCTAGTGGAGGTGATGGAATTCCAGCTGAACTACTTCAAATCCTAAAAGATGATGCTGTGAAAGTGCTACACTCAATATGCCAGCAAATTTAGAAAACTCAGCAGTGACAACAGAACTGAAAAAAGTCAGCTTTCATTCCAATCCCAAAGAAGGGCAAAGCCAGTGAATGCTCAAACTACCACACAGCTGCATTCATTCATGTGCTAACAAGATAATGCTCAAAATCCTTCAAGCTAGGCTTCAACAGTATGTGAACTGAGAACTTTCAGCAGCACAAGCTGGATTTAGAAAAGGCAGAGGCCAACAGCCGTTGGAGTACAGAAAAAAGCAAAAGAAATCCAGAAAAACATTTAATTCTGCTTCATTAACTATACTAAAGCCTTTGACTATGTAGATCACAACAAAATGTGGAAAATTCTTAAAGAGATGGGAAGATCAGATCACCTTACCTGTCTCCTGAGAAACCTGTATGCAGGTCAAGAAACAACAAATACAACTGGACATGGAAGAACGAACTGGTTCAAAATTAGGATAGGAGTACATCAAAGCTGTACATCATCACCCTGCTTACTTAACTTACATGCGGAGTACATCATGTGAAATGCCAGGATGGATGAAGCGCAAGCTGGGATCAAGATTGCCAGGAGAAATATCAATAACAGACATCCAGATGACAGGATGCTAATGGCAGAAAATAAAGAGGAACTAAAGAACCTCTTGATGGAGGTGAAAGAGCACAGTGAAAAAGCTGGCTTAAAATTCAATATTCAAAAAACAAAGATCATGGCATCTGGTCCCATCACTTTATGGCAAATAGATGGGAAAACAATGGAAACAGTGACAGACTTTATTTTCTTGGACTCCAAAATCAGTGTGGATGGTGACTGCAGCCATAAAATTAAAAGACACTTACTACTTGGAAGTAAAGCTATGACAAACCTAGACAACATGTTAAAAAGCAGAGACATACTTTGCCCACAAAGGCCACATAGTCAAAGCTTTGGTTTTTCTAGTAGTCATATGGATGTGAGAGTTGGACCATAAAGAAGGTTGCTGCTGCTAAGTCGCTTCAGTCATGTCCAACTCTGTATGACCCCATAGACGGCAGCCCACCAGGCTCTCCCGTCCCTGGGATTCTCCAGGCAAGAACACTGGAGTGGGTTGCCACTTCCTCCTCCAATGCATGAAAGTGAAAAGTGAAAGTGAAGTCGCTCAGTTGTGTCTGACTCAGCGACCCCATGGACTGCAGCCCACCCAGCTCCTCTGTCCATGGGATTTTCCAGGCAAGAGTGCTGGAGTGGGGTGTCATTGCCTTCTCCAATAAAGAAGGTTGAGCACAGTAGAACTGATGCTTTCAAACTCTGCTGGAGAAGACTCTTGAGAGTCCCTTGGACAGAAAGGAGATCGAACCAGTCAATCCTAAAGGAAATCAACCCTGAATATTCACTGGAATGACTGATGCTGCAGCTTCAATACTTTGGCCACCTGTTTGAAGAGCTGATTCACTGGAAAAGACTCTGATGCTGGGAAAGACTGAGGGCAGGAGAAGGGGGCAACAGGAGACAAGATGGTTGGATGGCAATACCGACTCAATGGACGTGAGTCTGAGCAAACTCTTCAATACTTTGGCCACCTGTGTGAAGAGCTGATTCACTGGAAAAGACTCTGATGCTGGGAAAGACTGAGGGCAGGAGAAGGGGGCAACAAGACAAGATGGTTGGATGGCAATACCGACTAAATGGACGTGAGTCTGAGCAAACTCGGAGATAGTGAAGGACAGGGAAGCCTGGCATGCTGCAGTCCATGGGGTCACAAATAGTTGGACATGATTGAACAACACGCTGAAGGTGACAGGATCCAAAAAGATATTCCATGAAAACTGACATCAAAAGAACACTAGAGTAAGTAATACTCATATAAGACAAAATAGATGCTAAAATAGACTGTTACAAAAGACAAGTAAAGACCAGGTGGCACTAGTGTTAAGGAACCTGCCTGCCAATGCAGGAGACAAAAGAGATGCAGGTTCAAACCCTGGGTCAGGAAGATCCTGGAGGAGGGTATGGCGACCCACTCTGGTGTTCTTGCCTAAAGAATCCCTTGGACAGAGGAGTCTGGCAGACTAGTCTAATGGGTCACACAGAGTTGGACACAACTGAAGCGAGTCAGTACACATGCATGCAACAATCAAAAGATCAATCCAGGAAGATATAATGGTATGTATGCACCCAATATATGGGCATGTCAACATATAAAGCAAATGCTAACATCACTAAAAGGGGAAACAGATATTAACACAGTGACAGTGAGGGACTTTAACACACCAATTTCATCAATGAACAGATAAACCAGATAGAAAATTAAATGATATGTTATCCTGGACAGTCTTAATTGATATTTATAGGACATTCCATCTAAAAGCAGAAGAATGTACTTTCTTCTGAAGTGCACTTGGAACATTCTCCAGGATAGATCACATCTTGGGTCACAAACCAAACCTCAGTAAATTTTTAAAAATTGAAATCATATCAAGTGTATTTTTGACTACAATGCTATAAGATTAGAAATCAATTATAGGGAAAAAACTACAAAAAACACAGATATATAGAGGCTAAAGCATATGTTACTAAAATACCAATGGATCACTGAAAAAAAATCAAAGAAGAAATTTTAAAAATACTAAGAGATAAATGAAAACAACAATCCAAAACCCATATATAGGACACAGCAAACAAAATCTAAGAAGGAAGCTTATAGAAATACAATCCTAACTCAGGAAATAAGAAAAATATCAAATAAAGAACCTAACTTTACACCTAAAACAACTAGAGAAAGCAAAAAAAAACAAAACCCAAAGTTAGTAGAAAGAAATTTAAAATATATGGAATTTAGAAAGATGGTAATGATAAACCTGTATGCAAGACAGCAAAAGAGACACAGATGTATAGAACAGTCTTTTGGACTCTGTGGGAGAGGGAGAGGGTGGGATGATTTGGGAGAGTGGCATTGTAACATGTATGATATCATAAGTGAAACAAATCTCCAGTCTAGGTTCAATGCAGGATGCTTGGGACTGATGCACGGGGATGATCCAGAGAGATAGTGTGGGGTGGGAGGTGGGGGGGCAGGGTCGGGATTGGGAGCTCATGTACACTCGTGGCTGATTCATGTCAATGTATAGCAAAACGAATACAGTATTGTAAAGCAAAACAAAAGAAAAAAAATTAAAATATCAGAGCAGAAATAAATCAAATAGAGACAAAAACAACAATTGCAAAGATCAAAAGAGTAAAAGTTGATTCTTTGAAGAGATAAACAAAATTGTTAAAAACTTTTTAGCCAGACTCACCAAGAAAAAAATGGTGAGGACTCAAATCAGTAAAACTGGAAATGAAAAAGAAGTTAAACATGATGCCATAGAAATATGAAGGATCATAAGACTTCCCTGGTGGCTCAGACAGTAAAGCGTCTGCCTACAATGCAAGAGACCTGGGTTCGATCCCTGGGTGGGGAAGATCCTCTGGAGCAGGAAATGGCAACCCACTCCAGTACTCTTGCCTGGAGAATCCCATGGATGGAGGAGCCTGGTAGGCTAGAGTTCGTGAGGTCACAAAGAGTCGGACATGACTGAGTAACTTCACTTCACTTCACTTCAAAAGACCATCACAAGCAACTATATGCCAACAAAATGGGTAAACTAGAAGAAATGCACAAATACATTCAAAGGTACAACCTTACAAATGGACAAAAACCTTACAAAGATTGAATTAGGAAGAAACAGAAAATATAAACAGAACAATTACAAGTACTGAAACTGAACATGATTAAAAATCTTCCAAACAAAAGTCCTCAAGCAAATAGCTTCATGGGCCAATTCTATCAGTCATTTAGAGAAGAGTTAACAACTTCCTTCTGAAATTCTTCCCAAAAATTGCTGAGGAAGCAACATTCCCAAACTCATTCTATGAGGCTACCATCACCCTGATACCAAAAACTAGACAAAGATACCAAAAAAGAAAAAGGAAAAAGAAAATTACAGGCCAATATCATTCAGCAAAAATAGATGCAAAAGTACTCAACAAAATACTAGCCGACTGAATCCAACAACATATTAAAAGGATCTTATACTATGATCAAATGGGATTTATCACAGGGATGCATGTATGATACATCACATTGATATATGCAAAACCAACGTGATATATCATACTACAAACTGAAGAATGAAAATCATATATTCTTCTCAATAGATGCAGAAAAAGCTACTGACAAAATCAACACCCATTTATGATAAAAATTCCTGAGAATGTTGGCAAAGAGGAAACCTACCTCAACATTATAAGTGCTATATGTGACAAATCCACAGGAAACATCCTTCTCAATGGTGAAAAACTGATAGCATTTCCACCAAAATCAGGAACAAGAAGGATGTCCACTCTTGCCACTTTCATTCAACACAGTTTGGAAGTCCTAGCCATGGCCATCAGAAAAGAAAAAGAAATAAAAGGAATTCAAATCGGAAAAGAAATAAAACCATTACTGTTTGCAGATTACATGATATTACACATAGATCATCCTAAAAATGTTACCAGAAAACGACTAGGGATCACCAATGAATTTACACCTAGAGGAAAACTTAAGCAGAACACTCATAAATTGCAGCAATATCTTTTTCTATTCATTTCCCAGAATAATGGAAATAAAAACAACAAGAAAAAAATGGGACCTGCTTAAACTCAAAAGCTTTTGCACAGCAAAGGAAACAAAATGAAAAGACAACCCATAGAATGGAAGAAAATATTTGCAAATGATGTGATCGAAAGGGACTAGTCTCAAAAATTCACAAATAGCTCATGATGCTTAAAGCATCAACACAAACAAACAAATCAACAAACGGGCAGAAGACCTAAATAGACATTTCTCTGAAGAAGACATACAGATTGCCAAGAGGTACGTGAAATAACTATTATTAGAAAAATGGAAATCAAAACTGTAATGGAAATCAAAACCAGCCAGGATGGCTATCAAAAAATCCACAAGCAATAAATGCTATAGGGTAGGGAACTCCCGCTACACTGATGGTGGGAATTTAAATCAGTACAGCCAGCATGGAGAACAGTATATAAGTTCCTTAAAAAAAAAAAAAAAATAGAGCTACCATATGACCCTGCAATCCCATTCCTGGGCATATATCCAGAGAAAAACATGATCCAAAAGAATACATGCATCTCAATGTTCATTGCAGTACTGTTTACAACAGCCAAAACATGGAAGCAACCTAAATGTCCACTGACAGAGGAATGGATAAAGATGTTGTGTATAATACACAATGGAATATTGAAGTGAAGTCACTCAGTCATGTCCGACTCTTTGTGACCCCATGGACTGTAGCTTACGAGTGCATGGAGTTTTCCAAGCAAGAATACTGGAGTGGTTTCCCATTTCCTTCTCCAGGGGATCTTCCCGACCCAGAGATCGAACCCAGGTCTCCTGTATTGCGGGCAGACGCATTACCATCTGAGCCACCAGGGAAATGGAATATTACTCAGCCATTTTCTATTTTAAAAAGAATGAAATAATGTCATTTGCAACAACACGGATGGACCTATAAAGTGTCATACTAAGTGAAGTAAGTCATACAGAGGAGAAATATTGTCTGACACCCCTTACGTGTGGGATCTTAAATGATACAAATGAACTTACTTACAAAAGAGACTCATAGACTTAAAAAATAAACTTATGGCTGCCAGGGATAAAGGACAGTTAGGGACTTTGGGAAGGTCATGTATGTCATGTACACACTGCTGTATTTAAAATGGATAACCAGCAAGGATCAACTGTGTAGCACATGCTCTCTGCTCAATGTTATATGCCAGCCTGCATGGGAGAGGGGTTTAGGGGAGAACAGATACATGAATATGCATGGCTGAGTCCCTTCACTGTTCATCGGAAACTACCATGACATTGGTAACTGCCTATACCCTGATACAAAATAAAAATGTTTAAAGTTTGGGCAAGTGTGTACGTGTGTGATGCTTGCTCCTTGGAAGTAAAGCTATGACAAATCTAGACAGTATATTAAAAAGAAGAGACATCACTTTGCTGACAAAAGGTCCATATAGTGAAAACTGTGCTTTTTAAGTAGTCACGTACAGATGTGAGACTTGGACCATAAAACAAGCTGAGCACCGAAGAATTGATACTTTTGAATTGTTGTGATGGAAAAGACTCCTGAGAGTCCTTTGGACTGCAAGGAGATCAAACCAGTCAGTCCTAAAGGAAATCAACCATGGATATTCATTGAAAGGACTGAATCCTGAAGCTCCACTATTTTGGATCACCTGATGTGAAGAGCTGACTCATTGTATAAGACCCTGATGCTGGGGAAGATTGAAAAGGAGAAGGGGGTGGCAGAGGATACAACGGTTAGACAGCATCACAGACTCAATGGACATGAATTTGAGCCAACTCCGGGAGACAGTGAAGGACAGGGGAGCCCAGCATGTTGCAGTCTATAAGGCTGCACAGAGTCAGACATGACTTAGCAACTGAACAACAACAAACTGAATCACTTTGCTATGCACCTGAAATTAACACAATACTGGAAAAGAACTATATTCCAATATTAAATGAAAATCTGAAAAGAAGTGGAATTGTTTGCCATGATATATTCGATTTTCGGAGGGCTTTAATACCAAAAGGAAAAAAAAAAAGTAACACAGCCTGGGGTCATGCATAATACTTTCACATTTAGCAACAATATATGGAAGGCATTGCAAATATTTCTTGAATGAATAGATGAATCCCTTTTGCCCCAAATTTCAGAAGAACCCTATCAAAACAAGATTAGAGTTAACTGATATCAAGGCCCTTTTTTAAGTAGAGCAGATTGGATCCTTAGAGAGACAGATAAACGTAAGTGGAGCACCTGGAGGTGATTCACAGGCCAACAAACCCGGAGGAGAAAGTTTCAAAAACCAACTCTCCAATGCAGCACCTTGGATAGAAGGTCCTAAGATCAGAAAATTATGTGTGTGGACCTTATCTATTGAAACTATCGGGGGCAACTCTGGTATTTTTATTATATAAATGGGAATTGTGTCAGTTATGAATTATTACTCTCGTACAACACTAACAAAGATCAGAAAGGAAGATTTAATAATCCTCGGGGGGAAAAATGGTTGGTAGCAAATAATTCCACTACCCGCTGTATTTTAAGCATTAAAAAAGATTAAAGAAATATAGGGAGAAGGCACCCAACTCTATATGATGCACATTAATACTTATAACTAAAAGTGGATGTTATTTTCTGTTGTAATAGATGGGTAAACGAAGCTCTGGTTAACTACTTCGTTTTCTGTCAAGAAACTAAACTAGAAAGTAAACTAGAAGCCCATTTCCTTTTCTGTAAATCTACTCTGAAAACTCATGGCAGAGAAAAACTGTATAATAAGCACCAATACTCTTGTAGAAGTCAGAGCACGAAGAAATTATACTAGTAGTGTGCCTAGCTCACAAGAGCTCACCTAACTTATGCCTTAGAAATTTGTTAGTGAATGAGTAACACATTTAACATACTGATCTTTAAAATATTTTGACTGATTTGTATCACTGACCTAGTACCACTAGCATATCCTTTCAGCACTTACTACCCTTTTGCCTAAATTAGCTGAACGGTTGCTGCTAGTCACTATTTTCATGTCAACTGAAGAGATTTGGTGAACAGGATCTGCAAGTCTAGACACAGAGGAGTGGCTTATTAAAGATCAAATTAGAAAAGTGTTTTCTCATGATCTGCCCTTTAAATAACTGGGAGTTTGAATCTTCAGACTCAGAAACCAAGTTCTGCAAGCTCCAAAGTTACACAAGATCATGGAACATAGTCTTTAAAAAGCAAAAAAGAGAATAGAATGCATTTTAATCTTCAGAACATTCTCATGGGTTTCTTACTGTTTCCCCTAATAAGCTGAAACTATGATTTCAAATGTCCTTGAGGAAATTTATTACATAGCCAGAGAGGTGAGTGTGAACTTTGGTCTATTTTTATTCCTTCCTGGAAATTCTCTTTGGTTTTCACAACAAAGAAGTGGTGGGAAGGATGGCATTATTAATTAATTTCTCTGTGGTTTATTTATGTTTTCATACTCAGAGGCTACTAGATTGAATTTCTGGGGAAAATGTGAAACACGTCAGAGTCCTCAAGAATTGTATGAATACCCACCTAGAGATTCTAATACAGTGGGCCTGCACAAAAAGCCTATGCAGCAGGTATATGGATTTTTTACATGAATTACCCCATGATACCTGGAAGGTAAGGGCCTAGGAGGATGCAACCTGGGAAGTTTCCTGATGTAAACACTTGAGTTTATAAATAGAAATAAAAAAACAAGTACACTGAGAATTTATCTGCTAAATTTTTCTTTTTTTTTTATTGCAGCTATAAAGAGTTACATAATTTGTTCTAGGCAAGGAGACAATTCAGAATCCAGACTCAAGATAAAATACCAACTCTAACACTTTCTAAAATTACCACCTTGGGAAGCTAGTTTCTTTAATCCTTCATTTTTTTTTTAATGTGTAAAACAGAGGAAGTAATAATATCTACTTCATATAGTTGTCTTGATAGCTGAATGAGATCATCTATATTTATTAATAACAGAAGATCTGGTACAGAAGTACTCAAAAATTATTTTACATTTATGATCTTAAATTTCTTCAGATAGCTACAAAATAAGTAGTAGCCTCAAAGTTCTGGAGAGTAAGTTTTCATGAAACCAACAAAGGACACAAATGCTTCATTAATTAATTTTTAAAAAATAATACAAATTAGGAAGAACAGAGTATAGAAGGAAGGTTTTCTTGCCTCAGTATATTCAAGGTTGAGTTATTCTACCCTTAAAAAGTATAGGGAGAGTAAAATAATAACCCCCTCCTGTTACTATTGATGGAGATATTTAGTTGACTAGAATAAGTGACTTTCTCAGGATCATAGAATGATTTAGTTGCAGATAGAAACCAAAGCCTCATGAGTGTTAAATACCCAATGTCAAGTCTGGGTCTTTTTCAGGCTTTTCTGTTTTTACATTGTTCCTTCTACTACTTGACAGGAGCACATTAAAAATACTAAGAAATTTTGAGACTATTTTAGGGAATTCCCTTGTTGTCCAGTGGTTAGGACTCTGCACTTTCACTAGTGAGGGCCTGGGTTCAATTCCTGGTTGAGGAACTAAGATCCCACGAGTTGTACAGTGTGGTAAAAAAAATATAATATTTTAAACTTTACTACATGTTTAGCAGGTAGTATCTGTTATCACATACTAATAACAACACAAATGACATAATGGTAGTTACTGCTCTTCAGAAACCACAAGGATGTGAGCCAGACCAGGGTTGAATGCACAGAGCCCAGGCTTAGCCTGTATACCTGACAGACCTCATCTGAGGGAAACAAGCATATAATATAAAAAGTTTGACTATAAGCTATGTTCTAAGATTATGTCTACCACTTAAAGTGCATTTTACTTCTTATCCTTATAAAGGTGATCGTTCATACTGCATGTGCTCATGAAGATCATCTCTCTCTAGGGATATTTTATTCAAACTGCAGAGGTTCTGGGGTGTTGTCTAGTCACTTCGGTTTTAAATACATCTGAGTTACTCTTACCTGGTTAACTTCTTTATCTTTCACTCTCTCTCATCATGTCACTTCCTCAGGGTCTTCTTGCCTGAGCTTCAGTCGAAAGCAGGTAACTAGATTGTAAGTGCAAGCTAGGCTCTTTTTCTTTTCATGGAGGGCACTTTTCTCTTAGTAATTCATGTTTGTTACTGAATTTATTTCATTAATGCTCAACTTCCTGCACTAAATTGCAGTTTCAGCCAGAGTAGAGACCATGTTTCCTTTACTCAACAGTAACTCCCCAGTCAATTATAGTGCTGGGCACCAAGTGACATCCAACAAATATGTGGGGACTGAACACTTGTTTTGAATTAAGTGGAGGAATGGTTTCTTGGCTTGTCATAAAAACTTCACTCCCTGCTCAGTTCTGGATGAAAGATTTATCTGAAAGCAGTATCAACAGTTCTAAATTTTAGTTTTCATGAAACTTCTGGTCAATGACACTTTTAGGCTTTTAGCCAAAAGTAGGTTTTCATCTGGGGTTAGAAGGAGCCACTGAGTTTGCACTTATGGTGGATAAGCAGACAGATTCAAGTGTCAGGTTGGCGACTGGCTCTGAAGTTTTGGTGAAAACTTTCTGTCCTATCTGGAGTTGTCTCAGGAGTTCTGTATGTAAGACCAGCATGGACAGGCTGTCCCTTATCACTCTGAGGTCAGCTTCACAGCAAATTTGCTGACAGATACAGGCACGGATATATGAGAGGGAGCAGCAGCTGGCATAGGCTCTACTGGCCTGTGCCTTTCCTAAGAAAAACTAGCTTTTGAATGTTTTCGTTTTTGTTAGTTAATTTTGGTAATTTAAATACAGCTATAACCCAAAAGTTTGCTGATTTATAACCACTCACTCAGGACTAAGAGTGCACACCAGGAACTCCCCAGTATTCTCTAGATGTTACACAGGGGTGCCTCCCCTGGACCTTCAAACCTTTTTCTTAGCTTCAGTACCAGTGTGGCTTCCTCCCATCCTGCTTTGACTCCCCCTTGAGTCTTATCTAATACAGTTGGAAAAATTCTGCAATTTCCATGGCATACATGGGAATGCCTATACCCAATGCCAAGAGACAGTGGCTCTCCCTTTCTATGTACCAGAAATTTAACTGTGGAAACAGTGCTGAGTTCCATGCAGGAGGAAGGTTCTCTCCAACTTCTAGACATGTCACTAATGCTCCATGTCACTGGACTCTAGTTGCAGAAACTGTTTTTAACCATACAGGTTGTTTGTGTTTTCTCAATATGATGACACAAAGGTCTCCAACAAAACCTCCAGAATGAACTTCCTAGATTTAAGATATCAGGCAAAGGAGGCTAAAGGTCACAACTTTCCTTGCCCTGATTTAACTCTGTTTCCAAATTACCTGGTATTGGGCAAAGATACTTTGCAGCTATACTTTGAGACATACTCAGTGGTCAACAGCCTCAACTGGATCTGACTTGACCAGAGGAATGTGTATGTGCAGATGAAACCTGGAGGCGTCAGAACGTTGCCTTTGCTTCATTACCACACTAAGATTTTTGCCCAATGGGGGGACTTGTCCCCTGTTAGGAAAGATATGCCATATGCTGAGGGACTGAGCAATGCACAAGCTATTCCTGGAAATCTGCACCCTTTCCCCCAATTTCTGATCCTGCACTTGCCTCTTACCCTTTAAAAGGCACCCCCACCCACCCCTCTCACACTTCAGAGAGAAGTTATCTTTAAAACCTGAGGTCCCTTTCTCCACTCTGTGGGATTGAATGAAAGCCTGTTTGGCTTGCACCAAACTCAGTTTTTTCATTGGCAGGGTGAACCAGAGCAGGAAAGAACTCCCTGACTGGGCAGTGGGGGGGGCTTTGGTTCAGCTAGGGCTCCAAGAGGAGGGTTTCACATCTAATTTGGTAACAGACCTAACTTCTGATCTGGGAATTGAACTTTCACAAACTCCCCATGAAATTGTTCCCACAGATCTGGCCATAATTCTCCTCCACATATAACCAATTCTATGAAAATTACATGCTAAATACACTGATCTAAACTGACACTGAGGAGGGAGTTGATGCAGGTCCCTATCAGTTGCTTTTCTACTCCCCAAATCTTCCTGCTACAAAGAGGGTAGAATTTGAATGGAGAAAACTAGGACTTAGCTAAGGGTGATTTAGCTAGTCTTAATGTTTTCTTGGGCTTCCCTTGTGGCTCAGCTGGTACAGAATCTGCCTGCAATGCAGGAGACCTGGGCTCAATCCCTGGGTTGGAAAGATCCCCTGGAGAAGGGAAAGGATACCCACTCCAGTATTCTGACCTGGAGAATTCCATGGACTGAGTAGTCCACAGGGTCACATCAAGAGTTGGACACGATTACCTAGGCAGTAGTACAGATAAGGGTTTTCAGGAGCAATCTGGAAAATAATATTAGCTTTGTCACCCTCTCTTCTCTGTCTCTGATCCCAACTTTTTCTCTGTGGAAATGAAAAGCTGTTCAATACTTACACATTGGCCCCCTGTTTCTTTCTGGCCACCCTAATATTGAGTGGCCAGAAAGTTCATTCAGGTTTTTTGTATAATTTAATGGAAAAATCCAAACAAACTTTTGGCCAACCCAACAGTTTCATGTCATTTCTTACCCTTCCAAACAAAGAGGCTGGGGAAAGAATTACATAAATTTCAAAGTAACAGAGGAAAAATACACAATCACAGTTTTTCTAAACATTTAGTGTAGAAAATAGCCATGAAAAGAAGAGAAGTGAAAGGCAAAGGAAAAAAGGAAAGGTATAGCCATCTGTATGCAGAGTTCCAAAGAAGAACAAGAAGAGATAAGAAATCTTTCTTAAGGGAACATGCAAAGAAATAGAAGAAAACAACAGAATGGGAAAGACTACAGATCTCAAGAAAATTACAGATACAAGGGAAAGTTTCACTCAAAGATGGGCCCAAGAAAGGACAGAAATGGTATGTATCTAACACAAGGAATACACATTAAGAAGTGGCAAGAATACACAGAAGAACTATACAAAAAATATTTTCATGGCCTAGATAACCACGATAGTGTGATCACTCATCTAGAGCCAGACATCCTGGAGTATGAAATCAAGTGGGCCTTAGGAAGCAGCACTACAAACAAAGCTAGTGGAGGTGATAGACTTCCAGTTGAGCTATTTCAAGTCCTAAAAGATGGTGTTGTGAAAGTGCTACACTCAACATGCCAGCAAATTTGGAAAACTCAGCAGTGGCCACAGGACTGGAAAAGGTCAGTGTTCATTCCAATCCCAAAGAAAGGCAATGCCAAAGAATGCTTAAGCTCCTGGAAAAGGTCAGTTTTCATTCCAATCCCAAAGAAATGCAATGCCAAAGAATGCTCAAACTACCACACAATTGCACTCATCTCACATGCTAGCAAAGTAATGCTCAAAATCCTTCAAGCCAGGCTTCAGCAATATGTGAACCAAGAACTTCCAAATGTGCAAGCTGGATTTAGAAAAGGCAGAGGAACCAGAGACCAATTGCCAGCATCCAATAGATCATAGAAAAAGGAAGGGAATTCCAGAAAAACATCTATTCTGCTTCACTGACTATGCTAAAGCCTTTGGCTGTAAAGATCACAACAAACTGTGGAGAATTCTTAAAGAGATGGGAATACTGAACCACCTTACCTGTCTCCTGAGAACTGTATGCTGGTCAAGAAGCAGCTGCTGCTGCTGCTAAGTCTTTCAGTCCTGTTGAACTCTGTGTGACCCCATAGACAGAAACCCACCAGGCTCCCCTGTCCCTGGGATTCTCCAGGCAAGAACACTGGAGTGGGTTGTCATTTCCTTCTCCAATGTATGAAAATGAAAAGTGAAGGTGAAGTCACTCTTAGTGATCCCATGGACTGCAGCCTACCAGGCCCCACTGTCCATGGGATTTTCCAGGCAAGAGTACTGGAATGGGGTGCCATCACCTTCTCCACAAGAAGCAACAGTTAGAACCAAACAAGAAGCAACAAACTGGTTCAAAATTTGGGAAAGGACTACATCAAGGCTGTATATTGTCACTCTGCTTATTTAGCTTATATGCATAGAACATCATGCAAAATGCTGGGCTAGATGACTCACAAGCTGGAATCAAGATTGCTGGGAGAAATATCAGTAACCTCAGCTATGCAGATGACACCACCCTAATGACAGAAAACAAAGAGGAACTAAAAAGCCTCTTGCTTAAAACTCAGCATTCAAAAAACGAAGGTCATGGCATCCGGTCCCATTACTTCATGGCAAATACATGGGAAAAAATGCAAACAGTGGCGGACTATTTTCTTGGGATACAAAAATCACTGTGGATGCTGACTGCAGCTATGAAATTAAAAGACACTTGCTCCTTGGAAAAAAAGCTATGACAAACCTAGACAGTGTATTAAAAATCAGAGACATCTGTTTGCCAACAAAGGTCTGTATATTCAAAGCTATGATTTTTAGTCATCACGTACAGATGTGGGAGTTGGACCATCAAGAAGGCCAAGCACTGAAGAATTGATGCTTACAACTGTGGTGTTGGGGAAGACTTTTTTGTGTCCCTTGGACAGCAAGGAGATCAATCCAGTCAATCCTAAAGGAAATAAACTCTGAATATTCATTGGAAGGACTTATGCTAAAGCTCCAATACTTTGGCCACCTGATGTGAAGAGCCAACTCACTGGAATATACCCTGATGCTGGGATAGATTGAGGGCAGGAGGAAAAGGGGGGCAACAGAGTTTTGAGCAAACTCTTGGAGATAGTGAAGGGAAGCCTGGCATGCTGCCATTCACAGGAGCATGAAGAGTGGGACACTACAGAGTACCTGAACAACAACAAATGCTCTATGAAAAGACAGAGAGGGGCCTGTGATCAAGAAAAATTTTGTTTAATCAAGCTGAGGAGAATGTTACAACTGTCTTGGTCAGCTACAACTCAGAATTGCCACAGGAAATGTAAAACCAACCAACCAACAAAATCCAAACCAAGAAATCCCTAGATCTCAACCCAGACCAATTAAATCTGAAAAATCTGTATCTTTAGTGACTTGGGCATCAAAATGTCAATTATATTTTGATAGAGAACCCATACCATGAAATCTACCTTCTTAAAAACTCTGAAGTGTACAATACAGAATTGTTAACTCTGTGCAAGCTATTGAACAGATTCCTACCATTTTTACATCTTGCATGATTGAAACTGTAACACATTAGAAAATGTGGTTTATACATAAAACATTCTAGCTTAAAAGAGAATGATATCGTGTAACATGCTGCAACATGGATGAAGCTTGAGTATATGAGTTTAAGTAAATAAGCCAGTCACTGAAAGACAAATACTACCCCTCCTCTTTCCTCTCTTCCTTCAAACTGGCCCCCTTTTCTCCCTTTGGAAACTTTGAAGACTCAAGGTATTTCTGTTTACTCTGCAGTACTTGGATCTGAAGTTTTGAGTCTTTGAAAGAGATTTGTGAGACACTACAATCTTTCCTCCCTGTCAGTTGTGCTCTCTGTTCCTGGGGGGTTAACTAGAAGATAGAAGACCTCAATCAGACATCCTGTTTCTATAAATTCAGTCATTTGGTTGTCCAATGGACTGAATGCTTCTAGGTGGAAGTGGTTGACAGGGTTCTGTATAGTTGCACCCGGTCTTGGATGAACCTTAGACATATATCTACAGGTTAACTTAAATCTATTGGGACCAGCCCTACAGCCCCTGCAACTGCACTTAGAGCATTTCTTTTGATGCATATATACAATCAGGTGCTTTGGGACCAAGAGAGAACTTAACAACCTCAATAGAAACAGAAATCGGGACACCTACCCTAGCACTGGTACAAACTATATTGCCATCAAAATGGGAAACAAGCTCAGATTCCCTTCAGACACACCACTGAGTTGTCTGGGAGAAACACTGGCTGGATGCACTAAAAATGAAAAGTCTTATCAGATAATGCTCTCAGGATTGGCTTATCTGCTCGTTGGGAAATGGATTTAGCACCATTTAACACAAGGATAAAAAGAATGAGTTACCCGATGTCCAGGTCTTTATGTACCTCTACCAAGATCCCCCCCAAAATGAGAAAATGTAAGCTCAGAGACTCTGATAAATGCTCCTTCAAAGTTCTTTGAGCAAAGGTTGGGATGGAAGATGCCCTCAGTGTTCTCCTGATTCTCCCAAAGCAGGCAGGGAGGGCAAGGGAAGTTGTGGCTGTCCTCCAGACCACAAGATCTGGGAGAGAAAGTCCTTATCACTGCCTCAGGTCCACCTCCTTATGCCCCTTCCCCCATGCAATTTTGATCAGGAAATAAGCTTTACCTTCCACATGAAGAAAAGTCTCCCTCAGGCAAAATTGGTCCCCAAAGAGAGGTACCAGATGGGGAAGGGAGAACCATGTAGGGTCATGTTCCTTTTCCATGCAAAACATCATTCAATGAGATGTTTGGGAAAAAATGGGTTTCATATTCTGAAAACCCCCCAAATTTAGGTGAATGTGGGTGCCTGAAGCCCTCACTTGGAGGGATGTAATAGTCATCCTCAACTGGTATTGCAAGGATAAAGAAAAAGCTATAATCCTAGATCAGGCCAGAAAAGGATCTAAAATCCTAGATCAGGCTGATGAACTGAAGTGGGTGGATGCTGGCCTAGCCCCTGCAGAAGAGGCAATCCCCTCTGCAAAGCCCGACTGGGACCCCAACACAAAAGCATAGATGGAACCCCTAAGATACATCATTATTTGCCTACTGCAGGGAATGACCCAGTGGGTCCAGAAGATCATTAATTATAATAAAAGAAGTTACCCAGGGAGAGAGAGGAAATCTGGCCCTGTTTTGGGGAAGGCTTATGGAGGCACTCAAAAATTTTATCCACATGAATCTAGAAAGTATTGAAGATAGAGTCCTACTGGTCCATCCCTTCCTAACCCCAGGCAACCCTGACATACAGAGAAAATTACAAAAACTAGAAAAAAGACCAGAGACCCCATCTCTGAACTAGCAAAGAAGGCCAAAAAAAAAAAAGGAAGTGTTTCTAATTAGGGACCAGGAGGAGGACATGAGGGCAAGAGGAAAGCCCAGTTTGGATACAAGGGCTGCCTTCTCTGTTTTTCCTTTCCAACATGGACCTTTAAACTCCCTGACTAAAACAGTGATGGGGATAGATGGAAAACTCTCAAAGTGAAATTTGACTAAGCCCCTCTACATAAGGTGGGCATTTGGCAAGGGACCCTTATATATCTTCAGTTGCTCTGTTCCTCCACCAGGGAGAGACCTCCTTTGCCACCTGTAGACCAGAGTGACTTGGGGAAAGCTAGAAACCAATAACTTTGTCTAGTACCTGTCTGAACATTTGCAGTCAGACACAGGAAAGGAGAACGGTTTCCATTTCTCAGATAAAGTCAATCCCCAGGTATGATATATCTCCAGCTTAGCACTAGCTATAAATGTCTCACCAGTAAAGATCCTCCTGAAGCCAAATACTCCCTGCACCTGGAAAAGACCCCTTGAAATCAAAAGCTCTTGAGGGCCTTAGACCACTAGCTAACAAATACTGGGATGTCAGAATCCTAATCACCTATGAGTCTCCCTGAAACACCGAAATCCTGACTGTTAAAACCAAATGGATCTTATCGAGTCATTTAGGATCTAAGAGTGGTCAGTGAAACCGTGGTTCCCACCCACTCCACAGTCCCAAACCCATATACCCTTCTAACATAAATCTTGGGAACCACTAAGTACTTTTCAGTCCTGGATTTAAGGATGCTTTCGTGTTCCCCTCCATCCTGAGTCCCAGAAGGTTTTGCCTTTGAGTGGCAAGATCCAGAAACAAGGTAAGCCATACACCAGGGTTTCAGAGACAGTCCCCATATATTTGGGACTTCCCTAGAGAGAGAACTAAGAGTAGCCTAATACAATATGTAAGTGATTTGCTCATAGCAAGCCCAGACTTTACTAGCTCTTAAATGGATACTAATAAGACCTTAAATTTTCTTTATGAAAAGGGATAGCCAACTGTCCCCCTAAGAAAGCTCATACAAGCTTGCTGCTGCTGCTAAGTCGCTTCAGTCATGTCTGACTCTGTGTGACCCCATAAACGGCAGCCCACCAGGCTCCCCTGTCCCTGGGATTCCCCAGGCAAGAACACTGGAGTGGGTTGCCATTTCCTTCTCCAATGCATGAAAGTGAAAAGTGAAAGTGAAGTCGCTCAGTTGTGTCCGACTCTTAGCGACCCCATGGACTGCAGCCCACCAGGCTCCTCCTCTTGGGATTTTTCCAGGCGAGAGTACTATAAGCTTAATCTAAGCAAAATACCTTGGGTTCAGAAGGAAAAAGGATGTTACAGAAGGAAAAAGAATATTGGCCATCAGAGGAAATCCTTTATCTTGAATAACCACTGTCCCTGAACTAGGAAACAGTTTTTGGGGATAACTGGAGTTTGCCAGATCTGGACTTCTGGTTATGGGAATCTAGCCCAACTCCTATATGAAGAACTAAACGAGAAGAAGGGCCATTTGACTGGGATGAGACTTGTAAGGTGGTCTTTAACACCCTGAAAGAGGCTGTCACTTGGCCCCTGCTTTGGACCTCCCAAATCCAGGAAAACCTTTTAGGTTATAGGTCTCTGAACAGGTGGGACCCACTCAGGATGTTGGGATAAATGGAGAGGGCTATATTACAGCCTGTGGCCTATCCCTCGAAACATTTAGACAAGGTAGCCAAAGGTTGGACTGCTTGCCTC
The DNA here is from genome assembly GCA_006410615.1 of Neotragus moschatus. Taxonomy (NCBI): domain Eukaryota; kingdom Metazoa; phylum Chordata; class Mammalia; order Artiodactyla; family Bovidae; genus Neotragus; species Neotragus moschatus. The sequence goes on from SJYA01000487.1 coordinate 709,981, forward strand.
CAGGAGTAGTAGCCACACTTTTATGGTTAAAAAAAACCTCGAAATGGTCCACAGTGGACTCACTGTGGTGGGTGCTCCAACAGATATAAGCAGTATCAGAGACTAAAGGGGACTGATGGATGACGTGGTGGAGGGGAATTACTCAATACAGACCCCTCTGCTTAACACCCCAGCAATAAACCTAAAGGTCTGTCAGACTTTAAATCCAGCCTCCTTAATATCAGATCCCCATATTTCCCCCATGCATGCATTGCACGTTATAGATGAATTTTACTCTTCTTATCCTGACCTACCTGTGACACCTGTAACTGACCCAGAGGAGTATGGCACAAGGATGCCAGCAGCTTAAGGGAAAAGGAGAGAGGAAACTGGGATATCCTAGGGAGCCCAGAGGAAGCCAGGGAGAGTGGGTCTCTTGCCTCAGGCACCTCAGCCCAGCAGGCTGAACTTTTCCCCCTGACAAGGGCTCCAGAACTAGAGAAAGGAAGGAGGATTAACGTATGTATAGATGTAAGTATACTTTCCTCATCCTGGATACCCATGCAGCAACCTGAAACTAAAGAGGGATGCTCAGAGCCTGAAGTTCTCCTATTAAACACACAGAAAAGCTCATTCTTAGGCTTCTTGAGGTAGTCAATTTTCTTGCTAAATTAGCTGTCATTTACTGCAAGGGTTAACAAAAGGGAGAAGAAAAGGAGATCCAGGGGAATAGGGAAGTGGATCAGGAGGCCAAAAGACCCACCAGGGCAGATCTCCCACCCAACACTGCTATCTTCCCTCTTTTTTCCCCAGAACATTCCCAATATGCTAAGCAGACTTGGGAGATCAAGTCACGTAAGTGGCTGCAGACTGACCAGGTTCAAATAATACTATCCCTTCCCACTCCAAAGTCTAGAAAATTTTTAACTCCTTACATGAAACACCCATTTTGGAAGAGATAACCTGGAAACTTTGCTTAAGCCCATTTCTCTACCATCCCCATATTTGGCTGTGGTTACTAGGCAAGTCACACAGAGTTGTGATACCCATTTAAGAAATAATCCAAAACCCAGACCTCTGCCACCTCCCCTAATGAAACCTGTCTAATATCAGGGGTCACTCAGGAGAAGACTGGCAGAAGGATTTTACAGCTATGCTGGAATTGCAAGGGCATCATTTACTAGTTTTTGTTGATATTTACAGGATGGATTGAAGGATTCCCTAGTAGAACAGTTACAAACGTCTGTAAACCTTTATTAAAGAGATAGCACCTAGGTTTGGGCTGCCCCAATCACTCCAGAGTCACAAATGGACCTTATTTACAGTCATGATATCCCAAAACTTGGCCTCATGTTTAGGAATCAAATATCACCTTCACTCCTCAGAACATGAGCCCCCAGGTCGGCTGGTGTCCAATATGCTACTGGGGAGAAACAGCTCCAGAAAGAATGAAAAGGCTGGGCTAAAGCAGAAATGTCACTCAGTGGTGGATGTGTCAAACAGTGAAAGTAAAGTCCGAGGCTGTAAAGAACAATACTGCAGAGGAACCTGGAATATTAGATTCATGAAGCAAGGTAGACTGGACATGGTCAAGCAGGAGATGGCAAGAGTAAACATCAATATCTTAGGAATCAGTGAATTAACATGGACAGGAATGGGCAAATTTAATCCAGATGACCATTTTACCTAGTACTGTGGACAAGATTCCCTCAGAAAAATGGAGTAGCCCTCATAGTCAACCAACACTCATAATCAACAAAAGAGTCTAAAATGAGAACTTGGATGCAATCTCAAACAAAATAGAATAATTTTGGTTTGTTTCCAATGCAAACTGTTCAACATCACAGCAATCCAAGTCTGTGCCCCAACCACTAAAGCTGAAGAAACTGAAGTTGAATGGTGCTATGAAGACCTACAAGACCTTCTAGAACTATCATCAAAAGAAGATGTCCTTTTCATCAAAAGGAGCAGGAATGCAAAAGTAGGAATTCAAAAGATAATCCCGGTATCTGGAGCAAAGTTTGATCTTGGAGTACAAAATGAAGCAGGGCAAAGGCTAACAGAATTTTGCAAAGAGAATGCACTGGTCATAGCAAACACCCTCTTCCAACAACACAAGAGACAACTCTACACATGGACATCACCAAATGGTAAATATAGAAATCAGACTGATTAAATTATTGCAGTCAAATATGGCGAAACTATACACAGTAGGCAAAAACAAGACCTTGAGCTGACAGTGTCTCAGATCATCACCTCCTTATTGCAAAACTCATGCACAAATTGAAGCAGCAGGGAAAACAACTAGGCCATTTAGGTATAACTGAAATAAAATACCTTATGATTATACAGTGGAGACAACAAGTAGATTCAAGGGATTAGATCTGGGAGACACAGTTCCTGAAGAACTATGGACAGATATTCAAAACACTGTACAGGAGGTCGTGACCAAAACCATACCCCCAAAAAAGAAATGCAAGACAGCCAAGTGGTGTCTGAGGAGGCCTTACAAATACCTGACAAAAGAAGAGAAGCAAAAGGTAAAGAAAATAGAGAAAGATATACCCAACTGAATTCACAGTTCTAGAGAATAGCAAGAAGCTATTAATAGCCTTCTTAAGTGACCAATGCAAAGAAATAGAGGAAAAAATAGAATGGGAAAGACTAAAGATCCCTTCAAAGAAACTGGAGATACCAAATGAACCTTTCATGCAAAGATGGGCACAATAAACATCAGAATGGTAAAGACCTAACAGAAGCAGAAAAGATAAGGAAGAGGTGGCTAGAATACACAGACAAACTGTACAAAGAAGGTTTTAATGGCCCAGATAACCATGATGATGTGGTCACTCACCTAGAGCCAAACATCCTGGAGTGTGAAGTCAAGTGGGCTTTAGGAAGCATCACTACAAACAAAGCTAGTGGAGATGAGGGAATTCCAGCTGAGCTCTTTCAAATCCTAAAAGATGATTCTGTTGGAGTGCTGCACACAATGAGCCAGCAAATTTGAAAAACACAGTGGCCACAAGACTGGAAAAGGTCAGTTTTCATTCCAATCCCAAAGAAAAGCAATGCCAAAGAATGTTCAAATTACCATACAATCACATTCATTTCAAATGCTAGCAAGAGTATGCTCTAAATCCTTCAAGCTAGGCTTCAACAGTATGTGAATTCAGAACTTCCAGTTGTACAAGCTGGATTTAGAAAAGGCAGAGGAACCAGAGATCCACTTGCCAACATACTCTGCAACATAGAAAAAACAAGGGAATTCCAAAACAGCATCAGCTTCATTGACTATGTTAAGCCTTTGACTATGTAGACCACAAGAAACTGTGGAAAATTCTTAAGAGACAGGAATACCAGATCACTATGCTTGTCTCCTGAGAAACCTGTATGCAGGTCAAGAAGCAACATTTAGAACTGGACATGGAACAATGGACTGGTTCAAAATTGGGAAAGGAATGAATCAAGGCTGTATATTGTCACCCTGCTTATTTAACTTACATGCAGATTACATCATGTGAAAGACCAGGCTGGATGACTCATAAACTGGAATCAAGACTGTTGGAAGAAATATTAATAACCTCTGATATGCAGATGATAACACTTTAGTGGCAGAAAGCCAAAAGGAACTAAAGAGCCTCTGATGAAGGTGAAAGAGGTGAGTGAAAAATCTAGCTTAAACTCAACATTCAAAAAACTAAGTTCATGGCATTTGGTCCCATCACTTCATGGCAAATAGATGGGGAAAAAATGGAAACAGCAGCAGACTATTTTCTTGGGCTCCAAAACCACTGCGGATGGTGACTGCAGCCACGAGATTAAAAGACGCTTGCTCCTTGGAAGAAAAACTATGACAAACCTAGACAGTGTATTAGAAAGCAAAGACATGTCTTTGCCAAAAAAGGTCCGTATAGTCAAAGCTATGGTTTTTCCAGCAGTCATGTATGGATATGAGAGGTGGACCATAAAGAAGGCTGCTGCTCCTAAGTCGCTTCAGTCGTGTCTGACTCTGTGCAACCCCATAGACGGCAGCCCACCAGGCTCCCCCGTCCCTGGGATTCTCCAGGCAACAACACTGGAGTGGGCTGCCATTTCCCTCTCCAATGCATGAAAGTGAAAAGTGAAAGTGAAGTCACTTAGTCGTGTCCGACCCTCAGCGACCCCATGGACTGCAGCCTTCCAGGCTGCTCCGTCTATGGGATTTTCCAGGCAAGAGTACTGGAGTGGGGTGCCATTGCCTTCTCCAAAAGAAGGCTGAGTACTGAAGAATTAATGCTTTTGAACTGTGGTGCTGAAGAAATCTCTTGAGAGTCCTTTGGACTGCAAGTAGTTGTATTCCTAAAGGAAATCAACCCTGAATATTCATTGGAAGGACTGATGCTAAAGCTTCAATTCTCTGGCCATCTGATACAAAGAGCTGACTCCTTGGAAAAGACCCTGATGCTGGGAATGATTGAGGGCACGGGGAAAAAGGGACAACACAGGATAAGATGGTTGGATGGCACCATTGACTCAATAGACATGAATTTGAGCAACCTCTGGGAAATAGGGAAGCAGGGAAGTCTGGCATGTTGCAGTTCATAGGGTGGCAAAGAGTCAGCAGACATGACTGAATGATTGAACAACAATAACAACATCCTGGTAGCCCCAAACTTTAGGGAAGGTAAAGCATGCCAACCAGATTCTTAAAAGAGCCCTAGTTAAACTGTGTCTAGAGCCACCTGTATGCTACCACTCCATTCACCCATCTTGGTCATGGCATAGCCTCTCAGATAAAAGGGGGAAATAGCTTTACGCCCTGGTACCAGCAACACCTGGCTATAGTTACTCCCACAGTGACATCTGTAATGCCACTTGAATCCTTAATTCTCTCTTCACCAACATCCCCTGAGTGGCATTCCCTATTTTCTTCAAAAAAAAAAAAATAAAATAAATAAATAAATAAATAAAACAGTAGTGTCTCTAACAGGAGAGTCTGTGGAACACCTGGACAGTTCACAGTGTAGAGTAACCTTCAGCATTAGAACTGACAAGAAAAACCAGGATCCAACAATTGCTCTGCAGTAACATGATTTAGCCCAAAGCCTAGAAATTAGAAGTCAAAAAAAAAGACACACTATACCTATCCCCAGGTTTGAGGCCCCCCTTAAACGCCATCATCCAGTCTTGAAATTCCATATTCTGTTCGGGACAACCAACATGTCCCGATTTCTAAACCACCCTGACTTCTAAATCAGATGGGCATCTTTGACTGTTATTATTCCCTTGTAGAGCTCCTCATCCCTGAGAACCAAGCCCTATGGTGGCAATCCACATGCAATGCTCTCTACCTTGAGGACACATACCAAGATGCCTCTCAGCACTTGAGTCCTTTCCAAACACTCTTATTGCTTTTGGCTTTGGGGCAAGCAGGGTGACAATTTCCACCCAGAAAGTCTGCCCCATCCCATTATGCTGTGTTCCACTTGTAAGAGAGAAGGTCTATCCCCATTTGGCAAAACCTTTTTGTCACCCAGCTTGAACCCAGTCCTGGTGTCTGCCTCATATGCAGGAATAGAGCTTACTTACCTCTTCCCCCTTTTTGGTCAGGGACCTGCTCTCTAGGGTAAGTCACACTTCACACAGATCTGGCCTGGAGTAATGCCTCCTTGCCTCAATCAGTGTATCACCACCAGAGGATATACTGCATAGTGGTGTTTATCCTCTTGTTTCTGGCCCTGAGATTAACCTCAAGATTTGGCAGGAGCTGCCACCAAAGGGACCTCTCCACATAAGTTTCAGCAGCTATCTAGTGACACTGCGGTAACCACAAAAAAAGACTGCAAGGACCCTCTGATGTCTATAATCCCAAGAAGATTACTTAGCCACTATGATCCTACAGAATCACCAGGCCCTATACTGACCTCAGGACAGGGGAGCACCTATCTATCTGAAGGAAGAATGTTGTTTTTTTTTTTATTATAACCATTCTGGGAAGGTTCAAGAAGACACTAAGGGGCCCTAAGAACAGGCCACAAAAAACCCAAGATTTGGTCACAACAGGCACTTGGCACTTTCTCTCCTTCTTCCCTTGGCTCCTGCCATTTCTGGGTATCTTGTTAGGCCTCCGGTTTGGGCCCTATCTGTTTAAACTGCTCACAAAGTTTAGCAGGCTCCAACAGCTTCAGACGAGACTGATGCTACTAAAGTGTGGCTTCCCTGGTATCTTGGAAGTAAAGAATCTGCCTGCTAATGCAGGGCACGTGGGTTCAATCCCTGGGTCAGAAAGATTCCTTGGAGAGGGAAATGGAAATCCACTCCAGTATTCCTGTCTGGAAAATTCCATGGTTAGAGGAACCTGGTGTGTTACAGTCCATGGGGTCCCAAGAGTGTCAGACATGACTTAGTCACTAAACAGAGTGGAAGCCAACTTCAGACACAGAATATCTTGATTTAGATCAGGCAGAGAGAGACTTCTACTCTACTAGCCAGGATAGTGCCCACTCTAAACAAGAAGTAGTTACAGAAGAGACCTCCTTATGGGAGGTCCCTGTAAGGAACATGGAAATGACAAACTACCACCAGTAAAAGCATTCGTTCAGTTCACTCAGTCATGTCCAACTCTTTGCAACCCCATGAATCACAGCACGCCAGGCCTCCCTGTCCATCACCAACTCCCGGAGTTTACTCAAACTCATGTGCATCGAGTCGGTGATGCCATCCAGCCATCTCATCATGTGTCATCCCCTTCTCCTCCTGCCCCCAATCCCTTCCAGGATCAAGGTCTTTTCCAAAAGCATTAAGGAGGGGCCAAAAAAATGGAGGAGACACTAGCTCATAATAGTGACAACCTTCCAGAAACCTTTCCACTGGAATTCATCTTGGCTAAGTCATGCACGTAACACCAGGAAGAACCCAAATATGGCAAAAGGAAGATGAGTGGCCAGAGAAAACCTGGAAACTAATCCCCTCACCATGAAACCTGAGGCCAGATATCACATGGCAGGGCACTCCTCTTGGGTTCCCTTACCCCACTGCTCTCCACCTGGCCATCCCTTCCCAATCAAGTCTTTTGCTTTGTCAGTGTGTCTCCTCAGATATTTCTGAGTGTTAGACAAGAGCTCACTCTTGGGTCCTAGAAGGGATCTCCCTTCCAGTAACATAAGCTCTGAGTGCTCAGATAAATGGATGTGTTCTTGCAGATGCTGTTGGTAGCTAACTCTCCTTCCCTCCTCTTTTTGGTTTCTATATTCTCAGCTGTGTTTGGGCAGTAACATTCTCAGGAAAAGCAGAACTCTCACCCAACCATTAACATTCTCAGGGAAAGCAGAACTCTCACCCAACCACAGATTCAGGAAATGAAATATGACTGATCAAAGATAAGTAAGCTAAGAGTTACCCCTTTGCTAAGGAGCAAACATGACCTAGTGCCCGCAAATAAGATGTAAGAGAAATCGTCCTGGGTTTCTCCTGAGCAGCACTTTTCTCCCTGATACCAAGAGTGAGAAATCTTTTCTTCTCACTTTAAGTGAATTGCATAGCAAGTGACAGTTAGAGCTGAAGCAGCCCTGCTGCAACCAGGAAGCATCAGGCTAGATGATGAAAACTCACTACTGAAGACGGTAGAGTGGGGAGGTAAACAGAGTCCAAGTTCTTAATGATACTATGTGACTGTACTCACTACTGAAGATGGTAGAGCGGAGAGGGAAATAAAGAGTCCAAGTTCTTAATGATACTATGTGACTGTATTAGAAGTAAGTACCTACTTCCGATTACTCTGTATAAGATTTCTTTTTCTCACTAAGCCAGTGCTAGTTAATTATGATTGTACTTGCAACTGCAAGTATTCTACATGATGATTCGTCACAACATGATGAGCAAAAACAGACAGGAAGAGGTTGAAGAAGTCATCGGTACAAGAAAAGTACTATTTCTACATCTTTGCACACAACCATGATTCCTCTTTCTACAACACAGCGGAAACACATATCAGATTCCCTTGTTTTAAAGTTACTGATGTGTGTATCTCTCTTCCCTATTAGACTGTGATCCCCTAGAAGGTGAAGGCTATGTTATATCTCTCTCTTGGAATCCCCTCCAGCTCTAATGTAATGCTTTGCACGTGCTAACTCAGTAAGTGTTAAATTGAGTGAACTGAAGTTTGAAGTCTGTAGCTGAGTGATTTATGAAGAATGGGATAATGTGTGAGTTGAATGAGGTTCTCCAGAGAGATAAACATGTCGGGAGGATTAAACATGCCTTCAAAAGCACTCTATGACATGAATGTGAAGAGATCTTCTGAATATGGTCTTTGTACCATCACCACGATCCCATCAACACTTGAATTGTTAAGTTGAAGTAGAATAATCACACTAGAAAATCCTTGAAACTTCATTTGCTTCAGTGATAAACATTTGGTATTCCTCATTAGTTCACTAAAATGGTTATTTTATTTATTTGGATTGTGATTCTTTTTTCAATGTTGTCTGCTAGGACCACGTGAAACAACTGGCTGCCCCTCTCTCTCTCTCACCTCAGCAACGGAAACATCACACCAGTTTGGCTCACTTTCCCAGCAAGGACAGTCATGTGCACTGATAATAGAGTTAAAAATAACACTATTTGGAATTCAGGATGGGTAGGGGATGCATCAGCTTCCAAGACCACAGCCTTTCAGAACTGTCAACTGCCACTCAAATGACTTAGCTGCAAAGCATTTCAATAGCAAATATTTTCCCTGCCTAGAAGGATTCAAGGGTAGAAGGAAATCCACTTATAGTGACATAAACTCAAGGGGTGTTCTTTGTTAAAGTTAAATAACTCTCATTTAACATTATTATTATTTAATTGTACATAGAGCTCTAAGGTGTCTTCGGAGGTTTTATAGTCATGTAGCCTTTGACTCTCAGGAGGTCAGTGTCTGCACCATCCACCACAGATTATTAGCTATTCAATTTTTAAAGGTTGCCAGACATGGGATTTCACTATCATTGAACAGAAACTGACCTGGTGTTAATTAGCAATAGAATAAAGTAGCTATCTCATCTCATCTGTTAAACTCTATGATACTGAAATAAACAATGTATCTATCTGAAAGTGTCAAGGAGACACAAGGAGTCATTTCAGACCAGCCTAAAAGTTTTAACCTTATCACTAAAAAAATAAATAAATAAATAACAGTCCATGCACAACAGACTCCTAGACTTTATTCACTTTTGACCAGTTTTATTGTAAATCCTAAGAAGACTGATTCCAATCATAAGCCTGCCATCACCCATCCAGCCTACTCTTGGCAATTCTATCAACATGAACCACAGTCATTTTTCAGAAGACTCTACTGTCTTATTTTATATACCACTGTCTGTAGTGTGCTGAAGTGTGGCTTCTTGCTTTTACTATTAGGTAAAGCTTATAGTTCTCATGTCTCAGAAAACTAGTTTTCACTTTTATATGGTCTTTTAACCAGATAAGGATAAATCTGAAAAAAAAAAAAAAAAAAAAAANGCCATCACCCATCCAGCCTACTCTTGGCAATTCTATCAACATGAACCACAGTCATTTTTCAGAAGACTCTACTGTCTTATTTTATATACCACTGTCTGTAGTGTGCTGAAGTGTGGCTTCTTGCTTTTACTATTAGGTAAAGCTTATAGTTCTCATGTCTCAGAAAACTAGTTTTCACTTTTATATGGTCTTTTAACCAGATAAGGATAAATCTGAAAAAAAAAAAAAAAAAAAAGCCAAGATCTGTGTACACACGGAAATCTACAAAATATTGCTTGGAGAAATTTAAATGAGCTTTAAAAATGATATTTATTTATACTTATTATATTATATTATATTTATACTAGTTGAAAGCCTCAATACTTTTAAGATGTTATTAATGGTTCCCTCCAAATAGATATATAGATTCAATGCCATCTTAATCAAAATCCAAGAAAAAAAATTGTTTTAGAAATTGACATGTAGATTCTAGTATTTCTAAGGAATATCAAAGGACAAAACATCTTTGAAAAAGAATAAAAAGTTGGAAGATTAATATTACTGGACATTAAGACTTAAATTCTTAAATGACAGTAATTTGGGGAGTGTGGTATTGGTATCAGAGAGCAGGGAACCCAGAAATAAATCCATATACATCTAGACAACTGATTTTTTTAAATTAATTAATTAATTTGTTTTTTTCATCTCAGGTGTACATGAGTTCCCAATCTTGAACCCCCCCCCCCACCTCCCACTCCACACCAATTCTCTGGATCATCCCCGTGCACCAGTCCCAAGCATCCTGTATCCTGAACCGAATATAGACCGATGATTTCTCACACGACNCGCAAAGAGTTGGACATGACTGAGCGACTGAACTGAACTGAACTGACTCCTTGCTAAGTATGCATTTAATCTCAAAACCAACTTTGTGAAAGTACTTTCTTGGTACTTTATGTTCCACTCGTCTTTATATTTATCCTTCAGTTCTCATTTTCCTGGTCCTTGCTTTGTTTGATCTGGCTCTATACCATTCTCCCATGAGTATCCAAGTCTTATGCCAGTTTCTCCATAGAGGTTCCCCTTTGCTGTGAAACATTTAATGAAGACAAATAATTAAGTAGTTATTAAAATTTATATTTTAATATCTTTATAGTTGCTTGGAGCTTCCCTGGTGTCTCAGCTGCAATGTGGGAGACCTGGGTTTAATCCCTGGGTTGGGAAGATCCCCTGGAGAAGGGAACAGCTATCCACCCCAGTATTCGAGCCTGGAGAATTCCATGGACTGTATAGTCCATGGGGTCACAAAGAGTCAGACACAACTTAGCGAATTTCACGTGTAGTTGCTTGAGCAAGGTGTGCTTCAGCATCATCTACAGCATCTCAGTTTACAGAGGCACCTCCATAGATGGGTTTTCTTTTTCACCATTAACATTTCTTTGTGATCTATCTGATTGCTCTTAATCCTCTGTCCTCTTCCCCTCAGTGATCTTGGTAAAAATTAACGAATACAGACACATTGGCCTCTCTTCAAAATAGGCTCTGAATGATNTACAGCATCTCAGTTTACAGAGGCACCTCCATAGATGGGTTTTCTTTTTCACCATTTACATTTCTTTGTGATCTATCTGATTGCTCTTAATCCTCTGTCCTCTTCCCCTCAGTGATCTTGGTAAAAATTAACGAATACAGACACATTGGCCTCTCTTCAAAATAGGCTCTGAATGATAACTACTTTATAACTTGGGATTGGTTTAAAAAATAAATAAATAAACCCATAACATAAGAGTTGAGGTGCTAAAAGCATGATTGAGAAGAAATCCTTTTACTCATAGATGTTAATACTTTCAGAGATGAGGCCTTGATTTCTATTTTGTTTCAACTTTTTTTGTTAGATGAGGTCTTTTAGTGATCCACTTTCAGAAGGTATTTATAGATACCTCTCTCTAATCCAGTGTCCACAAAGTTTAGTGTGCTTTAGAATCACTTGGAGGGTTTGCTAAGCACAGATTGCTGAGTCTATACTGTGTCAAGTTTCTGGTCCTCAGCTGGTTTGACATGGGGTCTGATCATTTGCATTTCTAACAAATTCCCAGGTGATGCTTTACTGCTGGTCTAGTCACCACAGTTTGAGAACTAGCGGTCTAAATCATACTGTTTAACTTTCTATACCCACATATTTCTCTTTGTCTAACTTAGACCATTTTGACTTGGGTTTTCTACCACTTTCTAAGTTATAGCATATTTTCTTCAACATTATTTCCTTCTCAGTTTAAAAAATTTAATTGGTAATATCGCTGTTCTTATCGTTCCCCCATGGCATCTTAGACATCTTTGTTTTACCCCTCTGTCACAGACAGTTCAGACTTTCCAAAGCATGCTGTATCTGTGATGGTGATGATGATGACTATAGCAGCAGAAATGATGATAAAGACAGCTAGCCTTTATAAAGGATATTCTGTGCTGGGCACTTTTCTAACCATTTTATTTGAGTTAGTTCATGTAATCCTTGCAACTGTCCCATGCTGTAGCTATTGTTATTAATCCCAAGTAACTGATGAGGAAACTTAGGCACAAAAAAGCTCTCACAGCTAGGACGAGATGGAAGAAATGAGATCTAACTTAGGCTTTCTAGTTTCAGGGCTCAGATTGTTCATTCCTCTGTTATCCAATCCTTCCCTACTATGCTGTTGAGTTGACCAAAAAGTTCTGTTGGGTTTTGCAATAAGATCTTATACCATGTGATGCTGCTTCTCCATTCTCTGTCTTGAAACCATGTGCTTACTTTGTTTTCTATAATCATAGCTTTTTCGCCCCAAGCTTAGTAAGGCTAACTTGCCCAGTTTCTTACTACCTGTAAGTGCTAGAGCTGTAGCCTCAATCTTTCAGATGACTAAGCCCATGCTCTACTACGATCCCCTGGTGGCTCAGACAGTAAAGAGTTTGCCTGCAACGTGGGAGACCCAGGCTTGATCCCTGGTTCGGGAAGACCCCCTGGAGAAGGAAATGGCAGCCACTCCAGTGTTCCTGCCTGGAAAATCCCACGGATGAAGACGCCTGGCAGGCTACAGTCCATGGGGTCACAGAGAGTCTGACATGACTGAGCGGCTTCAGTATACTCTAGTCAGTATGCATCCTCTGCATGCAGTGTGCATCTCAACTCAGCCGTATACCCAAACTCACGTTTCTTACAGCATAGGAATCACACACCCAGTATTGGCTCAGATTTCAGATTAGTGGTTTCCTGTTACCTCTTATATCACAATAAAATACCTGGTTTGGTTTTAGAGTCCCCTTTGTTGTTGTTTAGTTGCGAAGTTGTGTCCGACTCCTTTGCAGCTCAGTGGACTATAGCCCGCCAGGCTCCTCTGTCCATGGAATTTCCCAGGCAAGAATGGAGTAAGGTGCCATTTTCTTCTTCATTAGGGTCCCCTGCTCATCTTATTTCAACCACTTAAAAAAAAAAACTGTTTGGTAAACCCTCTGACACAGAGTTCTTGTACCCATCTGACTCATCTTATGTGCCATTTATTTTACAGCAAAATGTAGTAGCATTCTAGGCTTCCAAACGGCTGTGCCCCATCTTTCATGCTGACCAATTGTGTTCTCCACCAAGCAGTGTTAAGCACCTTGGACAATCTGTCACGCTTGCAATTGTACCTTCTGTGTGTGTTTGACTTAAGATGACATTAGTTCTCTAAAATTTGAGTGAGAGCAACATTATAATCGACCTTATAAAATAACATAAATTCATTATTAGACATGTACAGTGTCCCATAGATGACAGAGATGAAGGTAGAAAAACAGAATTAAATGTCCATTGTGAACTAAAAAGGTAACAATTGGAACTCCCTGAGAAAAGAAAATAGAGAAGTCTACATGGTATTGAATTTTCCAGATCTCTAGGATCTTGATTTTCCCCCTTGACTTCATCTCATACTTCTTAAACATTCTTCCTACCTCCCTCAACTTCTCCTGCCATCCTTCAATTTCTTTCTTACATATCTACCCTCAGTTGCTGATTTCTGTCTGTCTACTAGCCCCAAATTTCATTATAAAAATTATTAAAATTTTTAGCTGTATAGAGTCCCTTGAGCAGGGACCAGGGCTGTCTTTGTCAGAACTCAGCAGGTAAAAGAATTATTCTACTGCCATGATAAAATAATAAAATTCTAGGGAAGGACTTAAAGAGATTTAAGAATTAAACTATTATTATGAAGTAAAAAAAATAAAATAAAATCAATGTGTTAAGAGTCAAAAAATAATTTCTCCTATACAAAGCAATTTTGGATAAATAAAATGTTTTATTATTTTTGAATTGGTGAGATTACAATGAAAGAGGTTCTAATGTTGGCTGCAGATAAAGTAGCCTGCAGATATGCATATAAGTCACTTGCGATCTTCATTTGTGATAGTGATTTTTTAAAAATAGGCTCAAGTTCTACAGTTAACAGAGGTGAGAATACTGCGGTTCCAAAGCTTGCTTTTGGCAGAGAACCATTCTGTTAGCACCCTCAGTCTTGGTTGCCATGGAGACAGTAGACTTTATTTTAACATACACTTAAAATATACATACATACCCTAAGATTTAAGTATGATTTAGTTGACTGTAGGTTTTGAGTATCAAAAATACTTTCTGTTTTTTAAAGACTTTATTTTCTTTGGAATTCTGGTCATGGTAATGACAAAGTTTTACATTACTTTTTACAAGGTCTTTTAGGAATAACTTAGAATCCCCCTGTGAATCAGTAATGGATGAGGATTTTGAAGAACATGCTGAAACTTTTGATAAAAGAAATGTGATCTTAAGCACTCACATGTCTGGAACACCTGTAGTTATAATACAGTGTATATAATGCATACAAATCAATTTCAGATTTGGCTGGTACTTTTGCCACCAGTATTATACTAAGCACATTCATCCTATTACAGTTTATTTAATAGAATTCAGTTTAAAAGTATCAAAGCAGTCTTCATAATTTTAACTTTTAATATATTTAACTATTTAAATGTATATCAGTAATGTACCTTAACATTTTTGCCTAAAAATCATTAAATTTTACACTAGCTTTTAATATGAAAACTTTCCATTCATGAATTATGCTTTTGTCGTTCATTCATTCCTTATAAGATTGAGTGAATTCCATGGCATGGAATATTGCTGTTCCATAGACTTCATAATTATATTTGTAAGCAAATCACATCTCTTTATCTTTAGCAGCCAGTTGCAAACTCTCATGGCCTAGTTAACTTAGTCCACTAGCAGTTTTGACTTCTTACCTAATAGCTGAGCAGTTAAGTAATTGACTTCCTTGTTAAGCTAAATAGGTTAATCCTACTTAAGGTAGTTATCACATCCTAGTATTGTATTGATAGTTGTTTCTGGATAAAGAAAACTTTTGGTTATGTTTATTATAAACAAAATCTTAAAGCTTAGTCCGATACTTTAGTCAGTTAATACTTGCATTTAACAGCAAAGGAAGACAAAATCAGAAAACTCTTTGCTTTATAAGGAAAGAGAAAATAGCTAAAGGTAATAGACTAGACAGTTACAACTTACACTCATAGTTTTGATGGTTAGATTTTAGCTTTTCCAGTTTGCAGTGACTTTTTAACAAGACATATCTCCTCTATGAAGAATGCAGTTAATTTTTTTCTGGCACACACCAAAAAAAAAAAAAAA
>SJYA01000487.1:726893-754508 GCA_006410615.1 Neotragus moschatus
CACTGTTTTCCATAGTGGCTGTACTAGTTTGCATTCCCACCAACAGTGTAAGAGGGTTCCCTTGTCTCCACACCCTCTCCAGCATTTATTGCTTGCAGTCTTTTGGATTGCAGCCATTCTGACTGGTGTGAAATGGTATCTCATTGTGGTCTTGATTTGCATTTCCCTGATAATAAGTGAAGTTGAGCATCTTTTCATGTGTTTGTTAGCCATCCGTATGTCTTCTTTGGAGAAATGTCTATTTAGTTCTTTGGCCCATTTTTTGATTGGGTCGTTTATTTTTCTGGAATTGAGCTGCGTAAGTTGCTTGTAAATTTTTGAGATTAGTTGTTTGTCAGTTGTTTCATTTGCTATTATTTTCTCCCATTCTGAAGGCTTAGACAACTGATTTTTGACCAGGTTCAGAGATAACTCGATAGACAAAGGATTTTTTAAAATAATGAGGCAACAAATATAGTTCTGTATGAACATGATAAAAAAGATGAAGACAAAAAAAAAAAAAAAAAGAGCTTCAATCCATAGTTCACAGTTTACAAAAAAATTAATCAAATATTTAATAAGTGTGGAAACTAAAAAAAAAAAAAAATTCTAGAGGGAAATAAAATATTTGTTACCTGAGTTTGGCAAAGACTTCTTTGATTACATGAACATGACACTTAGATGAACACACACAAGGGAACAGCTGCTTCTGCTGGGGTGGCCCTCTGAAAGAAAGGAAGGGAACTGTCTGTGGGATAAAGGGAGAAAGGGCTTCAGGCCAAAAAAGAAAGCAGTGCGAAGTTAGGATGAGTGAGAGGGTGCTCATCGGGGTCAAACCAGAGTTTTGCAGATGCTGCTGAGAGAGAAGACAGGAAAGGTTAGGGCCAGATTGTGAATTCTCAGCTAAAAGAATGTCTTTTTCCTGTGGGCAATGGGACCTACAGAAGGATCTTAATCAGGTGAGTAACATGATCAACTTCATATCCTGAAGAGGGGACTTTGTTGGTGACAGGGTCAAAGACAGAAGGTAAGGAGGAGACCAGTTAAGGGCAGTTTCCATGCTACAGACCAGAGATAGCATGAGAGATGGTGAGGGAGTAAGCCAGGTCATTAACTGTGATGAAGTAGAATCCACAGTCCACCACACATGTTGAAGGCAGAATGGAAGACTGACTGGATGTGAAGAACAATGCGTTAGCGGAGGGGAGCACCTGCTGAGCAAGTACAGAGAACAGGAAGGTGTTTCATTTGTTTGTTTTGGCTTTTTGGTAACTATACGGATGGAGACGTGCTCTTTGCAACCCTATGGACTGCAGCCTGCCAGGCTGGCTCCTCTGTCCATGGGATTCTCCAGGCAAGAATAAGGAGTAGGTTGCCATGCCCTTCTCCAGGGGATCTTCTAGACCCAGGGATACCGTTTATTAATTTAGGAAAAATAATAGAGTAGGGAGTACTTTGTTAGAGTTTGGGGAGAATTTTAAAGCCTTTGAGACTTGTTGGGTCAAATAAGGTATAATAGCACCAGGCTTAACAGAAGCCTCTAGTTTTCTGATTTCTGCTACTACAGAAAACTTAATTATATCAAAGTCAACAAAGTCTAGTGTAAAGGAAGCCCAGTGGAAGAAAGCCACTCCAAGGGAAGAATCACCTAAGGCACCACAGAGAGACTGAAGGGCAAAACACAGACTGGAAGAAGTTTACAATACATCTATCTGATCAAGGACTCACTTCAGAATAATCATGGTGTCATGGAGAGGGATTATTTGATAGTCACTCTATTTGGGGGAAGGTTTTTTGGAAGCATTTTCATGCTGGATCCTGTTTCACTGTTGATGTTTATAAACCCATCGTGGTATTGCTGATCAACAACTGCCTTGTGGCAACTTGGCTCACACTACCTGTGGCATTGCTGGAGGTAATGCATTTGTTAAATGCATCATCTGTTATAATCATTTTTATAATAGGTAATGCATTTGTTCCTGGAGAATGACATTTTATTATCATAAGTCACTGGGCAAGAGTGGACTGGATATTCCTGTGGAATTATCTGATGAGATATAGCTATTTCAGATTAGAGAAAATTTACCTCAAAGCCAGTCTCAAATGTATCCCTAGATTTGGTTGGGCCATGCAGGCTGATGCCTGTATCTTCATTCAGAGGAAATGGAAGGATGATAAGAGTTATTTTAAGACACGATTATTTCTGTGATATCGGTGAACCACTTCAGCTCCTCATATTCCCAGAAGGGACGGATCTCACAGAAAATAGCATGGCTTGAAATAATAAATTTGTTGAAAAGAATGGACTTCAGAAATATGAATATATCATATCCACAAGCTACAGTTTTACTTTTGTAGTAGACCATCTAAGAACCTGGATGCTGCCCGTGACATCAAGGTGACATACCCTCACAAAATTCCTCAAAGAGGCACCTCCTCCTAAGGGACTTTCTCAAGGAAATCACCTCCAGGTCCACTGATACCCAATGGATATCCTTCCCACATCCAAGGAGGACCTCCAGCTCTGGTGCCTAAAATGGTGGGAGGAGAAAGAAGAGAAGCTATGCTCCTTCTATTGAGGAGAAAAGACACTTAACTTTATGAGACAGACTGCCACTCTAGCTTGCAAGTCTGAGCCCAGGGTCCTTGTGGTCAAATTGTTCTCCTACTGTACGGGACTCTGTTCAGTCCTGCAATGTACCTGTTCATCTATTTGTACAGTTTGTCCAGTGATATTTTACAATCATCATTGTAAAATATTATCATCTTCTCTGTGCTGCAGGAGAGAATATTTGATGGACTAGAAGGTCATCAGACTTGCATGTTACCATTGTTTAGACAAACAGCCACGTTTAAGTGCAAAGAAAAATGAGTAAGATGCTAAGGTTCACAGTGTAAAAGCTTAGGGATATTTTGGAAATGTTTTAAGCCTTTGTAAACTGAGATGCATTTTTGCACTACTATGTCAAATATTTCTCACTACTATTGTTGTTACAAATATTTTCCCTTAATTTAGTGGGAAAATATTGCTATATACATGGTATATATATATATATTTTACATCTCTGAATGTAATTTCAACATTGTAGCAGAGAGCAATCACTGTGAAGTAATACAAGCCAGAATATTAGTAAACAATCATCAGGCTGTTAGCAGACATGGTACACACAAGACTGTGTTAAAGGCCCAATCATACTTCCCAACAACTCCCAGACAAGAGTCAGATTTGGGGCTCCTGTGCACCAGCCAGATCAAGTGCTGGCACTTAACCATGGAGGTGAAGGCCCTTCCTCTTGACTCTTCTTGGCACTGTCCCCACATTCCTTTCTATAACACTCAAACCCTTGCATTCTGCCTTAATACCAGAAAACAGAAACACTTTGTCTTTAAGCTGAACAAAATTTTGATAGGAAGCCCTTCATTGTTCATAAATCTTTGCATCTAGCCTTGCACTGAGCTAGATGTCAGAAGACCACCTGGGTCATGAGGAAAATAAAACCTAGATGAGACACAAAGAGCAACCACCAGCTCTCCACTCAGAAACCTTAATTTGAATTTTTCAAGCTAGGAATTCATACAGTTTAGTTCTTTGTTTCTGCATAATCCTGCCTGCTTAGTGCTAGTTTCTTTACAGCCTGTTGTCAGGTATTGCTTTTTTGCATTAAAAACAGTATTTATCAAGCCACTACCATTTTAAAGGAAAGCATAGAAGAATGTTCTGGTACTGCCATCAGAAACTCTCTTTTGCAGTTGCGTCTTAGTTGAAATATTTAAAATCTGCGACAAAAAAGTAAGGTCATTGTATTTTCTATACATGCCTGGGTGTCTAATTTCTGCCATTAAAACAGCAATAATAACATGCTTGCAGAATAGGTCCTATGGTTTAACTTACATTATTCTATTCTTATAGCTTTGACAAATTTTATTCTTAAAACCAAAGTGGAGCCCTTTTTTATGACAGTGAGAGAGCTCTTAGTTCCAGACTTCTTTCATTAGTAAAACTGAAACCCACTTTTGACTAATAGTAATTTTTAGGCAAACAGCCATTTGAGGTGATGGAAAATCCAGCAAACCAAAAGCACCAGCTCCTTCTGAGGCAAAGAAATCTGTGGGCATTGTTCCTACTCCACCAGAGTTCTGTAGCTACTTTTCTTTTTGGGAATGTGAGTCAGGGAAGCAGAAAACATGGGGCAGTTAAAAAAGTCTTTAGCTCTTAAGCAAACCTGTCCGCTTATTCCCACCGTGAACCAGTCTAAAATGCCATTTCTTGCTTTGCGTACTCTTCGCAAGTATACCTTCTCATAAATTACATCACATTTTTACTGAACAATGACTTTCACCCCATGGCTTCCCTTGTGTCTCAGAGATAAAGAATCCACCTGTGATGCAGGAGACATGGGTTTGATCCCTAGGTCTGGAAGATTCCCTGGAAAAGGAAACAGCAACTGACTCCAGTATTTTTGCCTGGAGAATCCCATGGACAGAGGAGCCTGGTAGGTTACAGTCCATCTGGTTGCAAAGAGTGGGACACAACTGAACACACATACACGTGACTTCCACCCTATAAAGGACACAGGTTTCACTGTGGGCTGGACTTATGGTGCAGACTCTTCGAGGAAGTCCTGGTTGTGGCAGCAGTCTGTTGGCACACCATTTTTACTGGAAGAATACTAACTAGTGCCCCTAGTGACATGCACCTACCTATATATAATTCTTCCCCCAATGCTGTTTTGAATTCTGATGGGGGCTACCAAGTAGACATTATGAACATCTGCTCCAAATCCAGCTATTAATTTTCCTGGGTTTTAAGGTGGTTATTTTTAAGTTTTTTTTTTAACTTAATAGAAGAGATTTTTAATTTAGGTCTCGCTTAGACATCTTTTAGTTATAATTTAGGAACAAGAAACAGTTTAACCATCAGCACTGCATTTGTCCTGGGTCAGAGGGAAAAGCCCTGTGTTCTATCCCACAGATGTTTATAAGGTAACCCATTCACACTTCCTCCATCTTCTCATGGCTGTGACCTTCAGTTTGACTTTAATATCATATCCTCATTAACCCTCTGAAGTCTAAAAAAGGAGAACTTTTTTTTCCCCATTTTTTTTATCTTTTGCCATTCCCCCCCTTTTTTTTTTTTTACCATTTAAAGATGTTAAAAAAAAATCTTTAAAATAACATGCAAACTGTTTACCCACCCAGAATTAATAAGCACTGTACTTGCTCTAAGAGTTATAAATGGTAACTTCAAAATGAAAAAAACAAAAATGCCTTTTGCAGTGTGTTTTTTTTTTATAAGGTTCCTTTAAAATTGTATTTGGGTTTTTCTACAAATAATTATAATTGAGTTTTTCTTTTGTTCAAAAAAAAATTCAAAGAAATATGCACTCTGTGATTTGGAATCTAAAATTAATAACAAAGTATCAGGTAGAGGTTAATGTCAATACTTTGGCCACCTGATGCAAAGAACCAACTCACTGGAAAAGACCCTGATGCTGGGAAAGATTGAAGGCAGGAGAAGGGGACATGAGAGGATGAGACAGTTGCATAGCATCATCAACTCAATGGACATGAGTTTGAGTGAGCTCTGGGAGAGAGCGAAGGACAGGGAAGCCTGGCATGCTGCAGTCCTTGGGGCTGAAGAGTCAGACACGACTTAGCCACTAAACAACAACAGAGGTTAATGCAGTTTCAATATTGTGCTTGTCCTCAGGGGTGATCCTCTTCCCACCTCCTTCTGTGACTCTAGACTCAGTAGCTGTTTGTCTGGCCACATCTGGAATCTCACCTCAGTGATAAACTCAAGGGACTTTGAAAAGTTTACAGTGCTGTACGTCCCATTAATACACTTTTACCATTCAGAAATCTTTGAAATAAAGCAAGCATAGCTTAAAAAAAAAAAAAAAAAAAGATTGTACTTAGATGACACTGAAAAAAAAATCCATATAAGAAAAGATAATCCTACTTCAACCAAAAGTAAAGGCTCTGGTCTATGACAAACATAGAAGCAAGAGACAAGCAATAAACCTGAAGAAAATATTTTCAAGTTATAAATCTGATAAAGGAATTATATCCAGAATACAGAACTGCTAAACTCACTATAAGAAAACAAAAACCCTAACAAAATAGGCAAAGAAATCTGAACAGACACTTCACCAGAGAAGATATATAGAGAGCAAAGCCCAATTATTAAAGAAATTTATTTTAAAGCTTCTCTGTAACACCCCCCTAGGAACCTACTAGAATGATTAAAATGAAAAAGATTGTCCTTACCAAGTTTTGGCAAGGATATGGAGGAACTCACCTTGAGCCAGACATCCTGGATGTGAAGTTAAGCAGGCCTTAGGAAACATCACTACAGACAAAGTTAGTGGAAGTGATGGAATTCCAGTTTAGTATTTCCAATTAGTATTTCAAATACTAAAAGATGATGCTGTGAAAGTGCTATACTCAATATGCCAGCAAATTTGGAAAACTCAGCAGTGGCCACAGGCCTGAAAAAGGTCAGTTTTCACTCCAATCCCAAACAAAGGCAATGTCAAAGAATGTTCAAACAACTGCACAATTGCACTCATCTCATCTCACACACTAGTAAAGTAATACTCAAAATTCTCCAAGCCAGGCTTCAACAGGATGTGAGCTACCAGGTGTTCAAGCTGGTTTTAGAAAAAGCAGAGGAACTAGAGATCAAATTGCCAGCATCTGTTGGATCATCAAAAACAGAAGAGTTCCAGAAAAACATCTACTTCTGCTTTATTGACTATGCCAAAGTCTCTGACTGTATGGATCACAACAAACTGTGGAAAATTCTTAAAGAGATGGGAATACCAGACACCTTGCCTGCCTCCTAAGAAATCTGTATGCAGGTCAAGAAGCAACACTTAGAACTGGACATGGAACAACAGACTGGTTCCAAATTGGGAAAGGAGTATGTCAAGGCTGTATATCATCAGCCTGTTTATTTAATTTATATGGAGAGTATATCATGCAAAATGCCAGGCTGGATAAAGCACAAGCTAGAATCAAGATTTATGGGATAAATATCAATAACCTCAGAAATGTAGATGACAACACTCTTAAGGCAGAAAGCAAGGAGGAACTAAAGAGCCTCTTGATGAAAGTGATAGAGGAGAGTGAAAAAGTAGGCTTAAAACTCAACATTCAGAAAACTCAGATCATGGCATCCAGTTCGATCACTTCATGGCAAATAGATGGAGAAACAACGGAAACACGGACAGACTATTTGGGGGGGGCTCCAAAATCACTGCAGACGGTGACTACATCCATGAAATTAAAAGACTCTTGCTCCTTGGAAGAAAAGCTATGACAAACCTAGACAGCATATTGAAAAGCAGAAACACTACTCTCCCAACAAAGATCAGTCTAGTCAAAGCTATGATTTTCCAGTAGTCATGTATGGATGTGAGAGTTGGACTATAAAGAAAACTGAATCCCAAAGAATTGATGCTTTTGAACTGTGGTGTTAGAGAATACTCTTGAAAGTCCCTTGGACTGCAAGGAGATCCAACCAGTCTATCCTAAAGGAAACCAGTCTTGAATATTTACTGGAAGGACTGATGCTGAAGCTCCAATACTTTGGTCACCTGATGTGAAGAACTGACTCTTCAGAAAAGACCCTGATGCTGGGGAAGATTGAAGTCAGGAGAAGGGGACGACACAGGATGAGATGGCTCGATGGCATCACTGACTCAACTGACATGAGTTTGAGCAAGCTCTGGGAGTTGGTGATGGATAGGGAAAGCTAGTGTGCTGCAGTTCATGGGGTCACAGAGTCGGACACAACAATGCGACTGAACTGAACAGATGGAGGAACTAAAACTCTTATGTACTGCTATTGGCAATGTAAGGCAGTACAACTACTTTGGAAAACAGTTTGGAAGTTTCTAGAAAACAATATACCCACCATATTTATCTAGCCATTCCATTCCTAAGTACTTAAAGAAAAATTTAAGTATATATTTATACAAAGATTTGCACAAAATGTTCAGAGAAGCATTATTTGTAAAAACCTAAACTAGATAAAATCCAAACATTCAACAGAAGAACTGGAGAACAATTTTCTGTATATCTATACAATGAAATATTACTCAGCAATACATATTGATAAATACATAATTGTGAATGAATATCCCAATTATGTCATGCAGAAGGAAGCAGAAAATAAGATTATATACCATATGAATCCTTTCATATAGAATTCAAATTAATTTACAAAGACTGAAACCAGATTAGCGGCTGCCTAGGGAGAAGGTCTGGGGCTTCCCAGGTGGCACTAGTGCTAAAGAACCTGCCTGCCAATCCAGTAGAAGAGACTCAAGTTCTATCCCTGGGTCAAGAAGATCCCCTGGAGAAGGGCAAGGGAACCCACTCCAGTATTCTTATCTGGAGAATCCCATGGACAGAGGAGCCTTGTGGGCTACAGTCCACAGGGTTGCACAGAGTCAGACATAACCGAAGCAGGGTACAACTTAGCAGGACCCAACTAGGCAGGAGAGAAGGTCAGGATAGGCAGGAGGGAGGCTTGGTCACAGAAAATTTTGGGATCCATTGATATGTTAATTTATCTTCATGCGAATAATTCTTTAGATATATACATGTCAAAATAGCAAATTGCATATGTGAATGTGTACCATTTATTCTATGTAAATTAAAAACTTAACTACTTTTAAAAATCAGTTAGATCTCGTCACAAGTTCTATATGTGCAGTTCACTAAGTTTTCACTCAAATATCTGAGCCAGCAGCAATGCACTTACCTTAAAAAAATTTTTTTAAACTGAAACATGAGGAGGAAAGGCTAGTTGGCAATCCGTAAGTGAATAAATGCATGGGCATGCTCACTCAGTCATGTCCGATTTTTTGCAATCCCACAAACTGTAGCCCTTAGCCTCCTCTATCCATTGGATTTCCCAGGCAAGAATATTGGAAGGGGTTTCCATTTCCTTCTCCAGGAGATCTTCTCAACCCAGGGATCGAACCCACATCTCCTGCACTGGCAGGAGGATTCTTTACTACTGAGCCACCTGGGGAAGTCCACGGACTGAATAAATGGAATGAATCCCAAATACTCCTTCATGATAGATTCTATTTGAGAGCAAAGTGCAGAGGAAAGTGCTATGTAAAGTCTTGCCTTTGCCAGTACCACTTATTCAGCTTTGAGAAAGACAACTGACATTTTTAAAACCTAGTTTCTTTACCTCAGGACACCAACTATATCTATCTTGCCATCTGCAGGGTTTTTTTGTGATGATCGAAAATGATAACTCCATAAAACATATTAGAAACTGAAATACGCATAAACATAAATAGTGTAAACTGCAAAACCAATTTACCAGTGTATCAGTGTAAGGAAATGCACTATGAGCACTTAGAAAACGGATTTATTTTCTTCTATTACTATTTTCAAAAGCATTTGTCAAATCCTTTTTCTCTTTTCTGAATGTTATCTCTTAGATGCCTTAAATATTTCAGTCTCAGGAATTAATTTTTCCAGGAGTAAAACTATTAGTTTAAGTAAAATTTCCATTGTCATTTGACTGAAACCCTGCTCCTCCCCCTCATACTTCAGGCCTGGAGGGCATGGAAGCCAGCAAGGCAAGTGAAACCGAGCAGGACACTGTGGGGTTCCTGGGCACAAAAGTTTTTCTGTGTCCCCCATTTTCTTGTTAGCAGGAAATAGGCTTAATTCAGCCTCCAGGATCTTCCCTAAATTGTGAAAGTGAAAGCGTAAGTCGTTCAGTCCTGTCCGACTCTTTGAGACCCCCCTGGACTATACAGACCACAGAATTCTCTAGGCCAGAATACTGGAGTGGGTAGCCTTTCCCTTCTCCAGGGCATCTTCCCAATCCAGGAATCGAACCCAGGTCTCCATCATTGCTGACAGATTCTTTACCAGCTGAGCCACAAGGAAAGCCCTAAAACTACAAAAGGGAGATTCAAACAGTTGCTAATCAGGGTAGAGAGGGGACAGGGAGACAAGGGAGGAACAGTTGGGAAACAATAATGCAGCCCTAGGGCAGGGTACAGGCTCCCCCTCAAGGAATATACATAAGAATATCTGAGCTGTTTTACTCTTACTGTTTCCCATGTGGTGCTAGTGGTTAGGAAAAAAAAAAAAAAAAAGCTGCCTCAATGCAGAAGACTTAAGAGATGCTGGTTTGATCCCTGGGTCCAGAAGATCCCCTGGAGAAGGAAAGGGCAACCCCACCCCAGTATTCTTGCCTGGGGAAGCCAATGGACAGAGGAGCCTAGCGGGTTAAGGTTCACAGATGGCAAGGAGTCTGATACAACTAAAGCTACTTAACACACATGCAGTTACTGAAACCCCTGTCTGGTGAAAGGTTAACTGTGTGCTATCCACAAGCACACAGGCCCCAGACTGGTTGGAACCAGAAGGTTAATGATGCTGACTCCCATTTAACTCACCCCCAACCAAATAGAAGAAAGTCCACCAGCCGATCGATCACTGCATTCTTTGAACTACTGCTATAGAACTCCTCACTACCCTCTCCATATCAGGACACACAGTTTCCAGACGATTAACCCTACTGTAGCCCCCCTTTGCAAGGCAAAGCAGTCACGCAAGTCTTTTCTACTTCACCAAAAAGTCTGTCTCCAAGATTCAATTTGGTACTGGAATAAAGAGACCAAACCTCAGCTACATTAGGGTAATGAAAGGTTACCCTTAATCACTGTTAATCTGCATCACCTTTTCCACCTGCCATTTCCCTTGTCCTGTAACTCCACAGCTGCCAGCAGTGTGTTGACCAATTCTAACTTTAATGGTTCTAATTTGTCTGTGGAGTTCTCTGTAACATGACCAAATGCCACTTTTCTCGTGGAGTGGCTGTGACTTTCTAGAAGATCCACTCACCTGTGCCCTCCCACAGTCAACTTTCTCCTCCTAGGCAACAACTTCCTCCAGGCTGGCTTGTCCCTCAGCTCCTGAATTCTCTAGAATTGATGTTGACCGTCCATTTCGGCCTCGCATGTGGGCTTCCTTTCAAGAGAACACAGTTCTAGTTCTGTTCTGCAGGGGCCACAGTGGACTCTCGAAAAACAAGCACCTCTGGCCGCCCCTGGTAGAAGAGTGACTCATTATTCCTGCAGAGTTGTTGTTTGTCTTTTTATAGGAGCAGCTCCAGCTAGGCTTCCATTAGTTGTTTACGTATGAGACATATACATAAGTTGTTGTGGCCACCCAACTTCAAGGGACACAAGTCAAGTTCCCCAAGGGCTTCTTGAAATGTTTACAGCAGCCGTGGCAGGAAGTCTTCGTGCTCTCCATTGGCTGCGTGACCATCCTCCCATCCCCACGCTGGGACTCCAGTGCCAGAGCCTTGCAACACAGGGCACAGAGAGGTTTCTTCAGCTTCAGACATTCCTGCAGGAATTCAGGGCAAAAGATGCGTTCGCAGGACACCTGCACTGGCTTCTCGGACACCTGTAAGTACACTGAGCACTCGAAATGGCCCAGGGGGTTGCCTTCGCTTTGACCTCGGCCCTGCAGCGGCGCTACCATCTTGCTGCCCCACAACTCAGCGCGATGCTGCTGAGAAGAGAAAACCGAAGAGGCGGGGCTTCCAAGGGAGGGGTCTCTTGAGCTCTGACAACTTGATTGCAGAAAAGGAAAATCTGTCCTTTCTCTAAACAGGTGGGCAGGGAGAGAAAGGTAACTCTATGACCATATGCACGGCAGCATTCTTCCTCCTGATGTTCCTCAACCTTCCTTCCCGTTGTCTTGAGGTGGAGAGAGGGCTAGTGTCTCTCACTGCTTTAGAAGGTGAGGGCCCTTTGGTATATCTTGTCCTTAGTTTATTTATCCAGAAATTCCAAACAGAAAGTCTCGTTTTAAAGCACCTATTAAAAAGACTAAAGTTTGATTAAAGAACTTAGCAGGAAAAAGGAAAAGAAAAAAGTAGTAGGAAAAGAAATCCAAGGAATGATCTGTTGAAAGTATGCATCCGTGTAACTTTTAGGTCCTAGTCACAAAGGGATGCAACTGTACCTCTTTTATTATTTTTATTATTTCATTTTTTGAAAAAGAAATCATGTCTTAGCATACCGTAATCATTTATAAGCCAGAATGTCATGTAAAGATTATTAAGTAGGTGGTGGTTTTTCTTGTCAAGAATATAAGATGGAAGGAAAGTAATGACTATGGGAAGAGATGTACTGTAATAATTCCTAATTTGGCTAGTATGAGTATCATTAATAAAAAAAACCAGAATAAATCCATTGGTTTACTTTTCAGAATAATCCCAGGCTGTGGAGTTCTTATCTTCAAAGTTAAAACTATTATTATAATTTTGCTTACTCTGGGTATGGCTTTCCAAAAACCATGAAATAATGGGAGTTGATATTAAAGTTGATAACCATTATTGTAAAGAAGAATATCCACTTTCCTATCCTTTTCATGTGCTATGACCAGAAAGTTTCCATGTGAATTTAATACACCAGAGGGGTGTATCTATGATTGGAAAAATGATTAATGTATATACATATTTAATCAATTGAATTAACAAAAATAGAATGCTCATTTTAAAATATGTATTTGTAAATACATCATAACATGAGTTGTCCTGCCTTAATTATACATTAAAAAAAAACGATACTTAAGATCACTTTTATATACTTGTTAAAATTTTGGCTGATATCCTTCAGATCTTTTAGTGTAGAAACTGTGACTTGTTTACTTTCATTGCTAGTCCTGAAAGAAATGTTTATAGCTTAGTTACTGAGAAACTGTCATTCTGTATTCTTAGGAGGCCACTTGTTGTCAGAGAAGTAATGCTAAGAGGATAAAACATATGCCAAATAAACTATACCCAAACAGCATGTTTCTTTTATTATACTCTTGACAAATAAAGTTACATGATATTAACACCTGGTAACTATGACCCCATACAAGAAGTGTTTTAATTTCTTCATATATAAAACAAGCAAACAAAAAAAATCAGGCAAGACATTGAAAGTGATATTACATATGGTGATAAATATTTTATATCTGGTTTCAGAATAGGGTCAAATACCCTAAAAATATAGTATTTTTAATGACTTGGCCAATGAACAGTTAGGTAAAATTTGACTCAATCATATAAAATGCTTTATTTAAAAACTTGAAAATCAGAAGCTTGAGGATTTAGTTTATTTTTGGAAGTTTATAAATGGTAATTAAACCTGTGTTTTAAAATAATGTTATTGTTCATGTATAGATGTAATTTGTCAAATTCCCCATGAAGCAGTAACTCTTGTCTGAAGA
This sequence comes from Neotragus moschatus, assembly GCA_006410615.1. Lineage (NCBI taxonomy): Eukaryota > Metazoa > Chordata > Mammalia > Artiodactyla > Bovidae > Neotragus > Neotragus moschatus. The sequence continues at coordinate 740,151 of SJYA01000487.1, forward strand.
ATTCCATAGACAAAGGAATTGGTGGTCTATAGTCCATGGGGTCACAGAGTCAAGTAGTACTGAGGAACTAATACCTTCACAATAGCTGAACCAAAATACTTAACCCTCTAGTCTTCATTTGTTGTATCTGCATCTTTTACTTCTTACTGTCCATCTTCTCTTCCATTTCACATTTTAGATGCTAAAGTGCTTTTGCTCTCTTTCTTATCTCTTTATTCTTTAAAAACCAAGTTGGCATTTCGGAAATCTTTTTAAACTTGCCAGTTTACAAGCTGATCACCCATTCATTTTAAGGAGTTTCAGCCAATGCCTTATCTCAATGAGTCCCTCAGTCGTGCCTGACTCTTTGCGATCCCATGGACAGTAGCCTGCACCAAGCTCCTCCGTCCATGGGATTTTCCAGGCAAGAGTACTGGAGTGGGTTGCCATTTCAAGCCTTTCTAATTTGAAATGTTGACATCAAGAATAATTAGGGGGCTGGAATCATCCTATAGCAAGTAATAAGAATCTTGTTAAAGATTAGGATGACTGTGATATAAGGACTGGCAAGGAGATACAAGGTAGAAAGAACTTGTTCCCAGATAATCTTTTCAGAAGTCAGAATTGAGACCAATTGCATCCAGAGTTTAATTTTCAGGATTTGGACATGAAATCACCTGTGTCAACTTAACTTAAGCACTTTTTCCAGGAAATTCTTACCCAGGAAAATAACGCTATTAAATTATAAATAACTTCAGAAAATTCCCCAAAATCAATTTGTTCAGGCAAATAATTGTCTCACCTGAACAAACAGCAAACTTATCAAATAAAAATTTAATTAAGTCTGAATTAAACTACTGGGATGAAACCCACAGCCCTATAAATATCTTTATCTGATCTCCCACTTCTGAGATCTTATTAAGACTGTCAACATGTTGTTCACCTTTTTTTTGAAATAACTGTAATAAGCTTTGCTTTGCTTGATGAAAATGTTATCCTGATGGTCTTTTCAAGGGAGCAGGCAGTTGGAAATTCTTAAGTTCTGCTTCTGGAGGGGACTGTTGTTTGGTTCTACATTGACCTGGCCTGCACAGGTGACGCATACACGGTCCACTGCCCACTCTCCACCCTCTGCCAATCTCCCTATCTTCAGAGAGACTTTGTGAGTCTCTTCTATGCTCTAGTACCACTGGGGAAATACTCTATTTCTAAAACTATGCAAGACTTAATTTTTATGAACATATCCTGACCAGAAACTGGGATTCCTACCATCTTACAACACTTTCTTATCTCTGATTGCTACTTCTAGAAACTACATTTCTAATAGAATTGTCTAAATTTAGGTAACTTAATTAATTTTAGTGTGAGACTTTGGGAATAGATAACAACTGAGGTATCTTTGAATGCAAATATTTCAGAATTCTGACTCTATCTGATCCTTGGAATGTGTTCCCTATAAATAGGGAAGGTGATAGGACTACAATATCTGCCATTCCACTAATTATTATGGTTGATTTAGCAGATTTGCCTGGCGCAAGATTCTTCTCACAAGAGCTACATGTAATTTTATATTTGAGTCTCAGTGTTTATTTAAAAGAATAAATTTCCTTAGTAGTGATATATTACAATTATTAGAGTTCAAAGACCAGAACAGTAAAGTGTGAACTCCAGATTGCTGCTGCTGCTAAGTCACTTCAGTCGTGTCCGACTCTGTGCAACTCCATAGATAGCAGCCCACCAGGCTCCCCCGTCCCTGGGGTTCTCCAGGCAAGAACACTGGAGTGGGTTGCCATTTCCTTCTCCAATGCATGAAAGTAAAAAGTGAAAGTGAAGATGCTCAGTCATGTCTGACTCTCCACTTACCCATGAACTGCAGCCTACCAGGCTCCTCTGTCCATGGGATTTTCCAGGCAAGAAGATCAGAGTGGGTTGCCATTGCCTTCTCTGAACTCCAGATTAGCAATCTCTGAATGCAATGCATTTCCTTTACTTTACACTCTGAGGTCTTAATAAGATTATGATAAGAGATTTTCCATTCCGAATGACTTCTAATAAAAATTTAGAAAGTTATTGTATTTAATATGACCTAAAAACCAGTAAAGAATGGACAGACTTAAATAAATAAAAGCTTTGTCAGCTGCACTCACTCAGGATGACCAAAAATTTCTTGAAAGGCTTTCTTGTAGTAAGTTCTGGTCTTTGGTTGATAAACACATGTATATTTTCCAGAAATGAAAATGGATTGTAACATGTGATAAGTTGGGTTAAAATAGTATGAGTAAAACATTTATAGATTTTATTTTCTAAAATGTTAAATTATTTGTATGAGATACTTATATAATACTTAAATATTTAATAAAAACTGATTAAATTATAAACTTGGTAAGCATGTATACCTTATTTTAGAGAAAATGATTAACACTCACAGTGTATAATCCTACAAAAAACAGTATGAACATTCAAATGTAAAATAGGCAAAATAATTACATTAGAAACATATAAATTGAAATATAAATGGTCAATAATGATATGAAATTATTCTGTTTTGTTAACAAATAAATAATTAAAATATCAATTGGATATAACTTTTCGGCTGTCACATTTGTAAAATCTTTTAAAGTCCTATGGTAGCCAATATGAATGTTCATACACTGAGGATGGAAGTGTCAACTGATGCCACTTAATAAAAATGAGCAATTTGGTAATGTTCAAGTATCCTTAAAATATCCTTAAATATACATCAAGTAAACTATTCTTAAAGATATTCACACTAACACATAAGTACACAATGATATAGAACTAGGATACTTTTTGAACCACAGTCATTGCGTAACAAAGTGGCATGGAATAAATACCCATAGAATTTTGATTTTTTTTTTAAAAAAAGATCATCCATACAATGGATTACCTGCAGCCATTAAAATAATGGCATAAATATACATATACTGACACTAAAATATGTTCACAATTTATTGTAAGTAGAAGACTGAATGCTATAAAGCACAGTGCTTAATATAATCTCAGTTAGACAAAATTAATAGTATAAAGAGGTAAGAAGTTAGATATGGAGAGAGATAGCCCTCTGAAGACTAATCATCTAGTTTAACAATCATAGTTTCTGGAAAGTGAAATTGTAAGAACGAGGTGGGAGGGGTTTATTTTCTGTTTTAAACACTTCTTTATTATTTAAATGAGCCTATTTTATTAGTTTTATATAAGAAAGAGAAATTTCCATATTAAGAATAAACGTTTTGAAATCTCTCTCTGGCAATTATCCATTTCATACTGTCACTTATATATATTTGCCAGTTATTCTTTGTCCAAAAATTGTCATTCCTACCTATCCTAGGTATTCAAATGTTTCTCTAGTACTACTTCTTTGAAAAGGCCAGGAGGATTACTTACCACTTTATTTGGAAGTTCCTAGCATCTGAATTTTTGCTCTTGAATCCACCAAGAAGGCAATGTAGAAAGTAGGAAAAGGGAAAAATTGACTCTCCAAATATCTATTTTTCGAAGTTAACAATAGTGCTGAATTGATCCTGGAGAAAAAGTCTTTATAAAATACTATATATAAATAGAATATATAAAACAGTGTTGTATATCAGAGAAGTTCGTGGGTGCCTATCATTCCTTCTTTGATTTATGAGACTTTGAGTTTTGTTCACCCACTTAGGGTGGTTAAATGCTGCTCTTGAAAATTTCCACCTGATGAAGCAAATACCACCAGTACTTGGTATAATGACCCATCAGGATCATTATATTGGAATGGGTGGATTTAACTCAGATTACCATTATATCTACTACTGTGGGCAAGAATCTCTTCGAAGAAATGGAGTAGCCATCATAGTCAACAAGAGTCTGAAATACAGTACTTGGATGCAATCTCAAAAATGACAGAATGAACTCTGCTCATTTCCAAGGCAAACCATTCAATATTACAGTAATCCAAGTCTATGCCCTGAACAGTAATGCTGAAGAAGCTGAAGTTGAATGGTTCTATGAAGATCTATAAGACCTTCTAGAACTAACACCCCCCCAAAACATGTCCTTTTCATTATAGGGGTGTGGAATGCAAAAGTAGGAAGTCAAAAGATATGTGGAGAAACAAGCAAATTTGGCCATGGATTGCAAAAAGAAGCAGGTCAAAGGCTAACAGAGTTTTGCTAGGAGAACACACTAGTCATAGCAAACACCCTCTTCCAACAACACAAGAGGAGACTCCACACATGGACATCACTATATGATCAATGCAGAAATCAGATTGATTATATTCTTTGTAGCCAAAGATGGAGAAACTGTATACAGTCAGCACAAACAAGACCGGGATCTGACTATGACTCAGATCATGAACTCCTTATTGCCAAATCCAGACTTAAATTGAAGAAAGTAGGGAAAACCACTAGACCATTCAGATATGACCTAAATCAAATCCCTTACGATTATACAGTGAAAGTGACAAATAGATTCAAGGGATTAGATCTGATAGAGTAACCGAAGAATGATGGACAGAGGTTCGTGACATTGTACAGAGGGCAGTGATCAAGACCATCCTCAAGAAAAAGAAATGCAAAAAGGCAAAATGGTTATCTGAGGAGGCTTTGCAAATAGCTGAGAAAAAAAAAAGAGAAGCAAAAGGCAAAGGAGAAAAGGAAAGATATACCCATCTGAATGCAGAGTAACAAAGAATAGCAAGGAGAGATAAGAAAGCCTTCCTCAGTGAACAGTGCAAAGAAATAGAGGAAAACAACAGAATGGGAAAGACTAGAGATCTCTGCAAGAATATTAGAGATACCAAAGGAAATTTTCATGCAAAGATGGGCTCGATAAAGGACAGAAATGGTATGGACCTAACAGAAGCAGAAGATATTAAAAAGATATGGTAAGAATACACAGAACTATACAAAAAAGATCTTCATGACCCAGATAACCACAAGGTGGTGATCACTCACGTAGAGCCAGACACCCTGGAATGAGAGGTCAAGTGGGCCTTAGGAAGCATCACAATGAATGAAGCTAGTGGAGGTGATGGAATAACAATTGAGCTATTTCAAATCCTAAAAGATAATGCCGTTAAAGTGGTGCACTCAATATGCCAGAAAATTTGTAAAACTCAGCAGTGGCCACAGGACTGGAAATGGTCCGTTTTCTTTCCAATTCCAAAGAAAGGCAGTTTCAAAGAATGTTAAAACAACTGCACAGCTGCACTCATCTCACACACTAGTAAGGTAATGCTGAAAATGCTTCAACAATACATCAACCTGAACTTCTAGATGTTCAAGCTGGATTTAGAAAAGGCAGAGGAACCAGAGATCAAATTGCCAGCATCTGTTGGATCATCAAAAAAGCAATCGAGTTCCAGAGAAACATCTATTTTTGCTTTATTGACTATGCCAAAGCCTTTGACTGGATCACAGCAAACTGTGGAAAATTCTTAAAGAGATAGAAATACCAGACCACCTCGCCTGCCTCCTAAGAAATCTGTATGCTGGTCAAGAAACAACAGTTAGAACTGGACATGAAACAACAGACTGGTTCCAAATCAGGAAAGTAGTATGTCAAGGCAGTATATTGTCAGCCTGTTTATTTAACTTATATGCAGAATACATCATGCAAAATGCCTGGCTGGATGAAGCACAAGCTGGAATCAAGATTGCCAAGAGAAATATCAATAAGCTCAGATATGCAGATAACAGCACCCTATGGCAGAAAGCAAGGAAGAACTAAAAAGCCTCGTAATGAAAGTGAAAGAGGAGAGTGAAAAAGTTGTCTTAGAGCTCAACCTTCAGAAAACTAATATCGTGGCATCAGTCCCACCACTTCATGGCAAATAGATGGGGAAACAATGGAAACAGTGACAGACTATTTTAGGGGGCTCCAAAATCACTGCAGATGGTGACTGCAGCCATGAAATTAAAAGACGCTTACTCCTTGGAAGGAAAATAATGACCAACCTAGACAGCATATTGAAAAGCAGAGACATTACTTTGTTAATAAATGTCTGTCTACTCAAAGCTATGGTTTTTTCCAGTAGTCATGTATGGATGTGAGAGTTGAACTATAAAGAAAACTGAGTTCCAAAGAATTGATGCTTTTGACCTATGGTGTGGAGAAGATTCTTGAGAGTCTCTTGGACTGCAAGGAGATTCAACCAGTCAGTCCTAAGGGAAATCAGTCCTGAATTTTCATTGGAAGAACTGATATTGAAGCTGAAACTCCAATACTTTGGCCACCTGATGTGAAGAACTGACTCATTTGAAAAGACTTTGAATGTGAAGTCAAGTGGGCCTTAGAAAGCATCACTATGAACAAAGCTAGTGGAGGTGATGGAGTTCCAGTTGAGCTATTCCAAATCCTGAAAGATGATGCTGTGAAAGTGCTGCACTCAATATGCCAGCAAATTTGGAAAACTCAGCAATGGCCANGGCAGGAGGAGAAGGGGACGACAGAAGATGAGATGGCTGGATGGCATCACTGACTCGATGGACATAAGTTTGTGTGAACTCCAGGAGTTGGTGATGGACAGGGAGGCCTGGCGTGCTGTGATTAATGGAGTTGCAAACAGTCGGATGCGACGGAACTGACTGACTGAAGTGATAAAGAGAATATTAGATGTAATGACCATTCTTAATGGATAAAGGGGAACTCTCAAGTGGGATGCTAAAGAGATTGGTGAGACCTTATATTTACCNGAACTCCAGGAGTTGGTGATGGACAGGGAGGCCTGGCGTGCTGTGATTAATGGAGTTGCAAACAGTCGGATGCGACGGAACTGACTGACTGAAGTGATAAAGAGAATATTAGATGTAATGACCATTCTTAATGGATAAAGGGGAACTCTCAAGTGGGATGCTAAAGAGATTGGTGAGACCTTATATTTACCACCAGAGAAGGCAATGGCACCCCACTCCAGTACTCTTGCCTGGAAAATCCCATGGATGGAGGAGCCTGGTAGTCTGTAGTCCATGGGGTCGCAGATAGTGGGACATGACTGAGTGACTTCACTTTCACTTTTCATTTTCATGCATTGGAGAAGGAAATGGCAACCCACTCCAGTGTTATTGCCTGGAGAATCCCAGGGACGGGGGAGCCTTGTGGGGTTGCACAGAGTCGAACACGACTGAAGTGACTTAGCAGCAGCAGCAGCAGCAGCATATTTACCACATCTTATATTAATCATCCCAAAAAGAAAGAAAACACATATTCATTAAATCTGCAGATGGTACTAAATATAGCTCACTGTTAACTTTGATAGAGGACAACGTTTGTGTAAAAAAGGACTCTTTCAGTTAGAAATAAGGTCATAAAATGCCTGCGATATGATTCCCAAACAATCCATATTTATCAGGCTATTAGCATCACACAATGTTAAAACTAACTACATTTTATTTTTTTCTTCTTCTGCTTTTTCCTCCTTTCAATTTTTCATTACAGAATGCTCATTATGTACAGAATTGAAAATATACATAATTTAAAAGAACAAAAATGAATAGCTCTTATTAACATTTTGTTCTGTATTTCCAGATGTATATAACACAGTCACTATCATGTTTGCAAATGGATGGTTTCTCTAATTTTTAATTTTTAATGACATTCTCTTTCTCCATTTTCAGTAATCTGTGGCTTCCTGCTGCTTCACCTGATCCAGCACAGGCTCTTTCAAGGAAGCCACTCATCATGGAAGCTCAAAATTTCTTATCCTGATTATGTCCATAAAGTTCTCAGTAGCTGGATGAACTCTGACAAAAGTCAGGCCGGTGGATCAGAGAGAGCACAAAGGAGTTAACCAGGAGAAGCAAGGTGACTACATTTCCAGTTCTGTTGTTTTATCTGTAAATGTGCCTGCTAAGTCACTTCAGGTGTTCCAACTCTTTGCAACCCCATGGACTATAACTTGCCCAGCTTCTCTGTCTATGGGGATTCTCCAGGCAAGAATACTGGAGTGGGCTGCTATTTCTTACTCTGGGAGATCTTCCCAGGAATCAAACCTGCTTTGGCAAGTAGGTTATTTACCAGTAGTGTCACCTGGGAAGCCCAAAATACATATTACATATTAACATAGCCAGAAAACTCAATCACATTTGAGTTCATACATGAACTTTATAAGAAAGAACAAGTATTTTAATCTTATTTCACCATTTAAAAATTTTTCATTTTTATTTTAAAATTGTGGTAAAATATATATAAACATGTTTACCATTTTGGCCGTTTCAAGTGTACAGCTCAGTGCTTTTCAGCCCATTTACACTGCTGTGCATCTATTGCCACCATCCATCCCTGAAACTCAATTTATCCTGCAAATATAAAATACTTTTCAGTAACTCTCCATCCATCTTCCCTCCTATCCTTGGCCACCACCATTTCATTTTCTGTCTCTATGAATTTGACTACTTTAGGTACCTCATGTAAGTGGCATATACATTACTTGACCTTTTGTGACTAGCTTGTTTCACTTATCAGCATGTTTTCAAGTTTCATCCACGTTGTAGCATTTTTCAGAATATTCTTCATTTTGGAGGCTGAATTACATTCCTTTGTATGTATAGATCACATTTTGTTTATCCATTCATCCATTCATGGGCATTTAAGTTGCTTTCACCTTTCAGCTATTGTGACTAATGCTGCTGTGAACCTGGGTCTAGTCCATGCTTTCAGTTCTTTTGAATATATATACCCAGAAGTGGAATTGCTGGATAACATGATAATTCTGTTTTCAGTTTTTGTTGGTGGCTGTTTTCCAAAGTATATGTACCATTTTACATTCATGCTACCAGTGCTCAAGAGTTCCAATTTTCTTCCAATACTTATTTTATATTTTTATAATAACCATCTTAATGGGTGAAACTTTATTTCAGTTACATTTGACTGTATTTTCATTGAGTTATAATTAGCATACATACTAACTACATTAGGTTTAGATGTACAGCATAGCAATTTGATATATTTGTATATTATGAAATAGTCAATGCAATAAAAAGTTACCATTCATCACCATACAAAGCTGTTGCAATACTATTGACTATATCCTCTATGTTTATATTACATCCCCTGACTTACATATTTTAGGGTTGGAAGTTTGAACCTCTTAATTCACTTTGCTTATTTTGTCCATTCCTCCATCACCTTTTGTCTGACAACCACCAGTTTCTGTTTCTATGATTCTATCGATGAGTCTGTTTCTCTTTTGCTTGTTCCTTTGTTGTGTGTTTTACTTATTTATTTATTTATTTTAATTGGAGGCTAATTACTTTACAACATTGTAGTGAGTTTTGCCATACATTGACATGAATCATCTCACCCTCGCCTACTCCCACAGAGTCCAAGAGACTGTTCTATACATCTGTGTCTCCTTTGCTGTTTAGATACCACATATAAGTGGGGTCATGTAGTATTGCTTTTCTCTAACTTATTTCAGTTAACATAATACCCTTTAGATGATGGTCTATCATCCCTCAAGTCTTTAACAGAAATTGCTCTATATGTAGGTATAGAGTCAATGTGTCTGTGGGAGAGGTAAGCTCAGGGTCTTCCTATGCTCCATCTTAGAGTTCTCTTGATATTTTAAATTTAAAGTTGAAAAAGCATGATTATTAGACATGTTAGTTTTTGTTTCCATTTCAAGAAAGAACAACTGCTATTTATAAAATAATAATTTTGTAGATTATTTTTGGAAAATGAAGTTCCTAATTACTATTCATTGCAAGAGAGAAGTAGATTTGCATTTCCCTGTGTGTATGTGTTGCTCAGTCATGCCCAGCTCTTTGTAACCCCATTGACTGCAGCCCATCAGATTCCTTTGTCCATGGAGATTCTCCAGGCAAGAATACTGGAGTGAGTTGCCATACCCTACTCCAAGGGAACTTTCCACCCCAAGGATCGAACCCAGGTCTCCCACATTGCAGGCATATTCTTTCCCATCCGAGCCACCAGGGAAGCCCATATTATGGAAAGAATTAAGAATTCTTCCTAATTCTTTATACTCTCCATTAAAATATTATGTTGGATTTAGAAGGACACTAAATTTTTGCAAAGACAAAAAGAGAATTTGTAAAGGATAAAATATGTCAACCCACCATTGTTTCCATGCTGACCTTGTGTTCTGTACTCTTGAGTTGACCAAAAATATCACAGATACTTCTCTTAGTGATTAGAAACATGAAAATTTATAATTAAATAATTTAAATCTTTAAACAAAAAGAATTCACAGAAAAATTTAGGTACAGGAAATGTTTTGTTTATTACATGTCCTACTTTTATTCACTGCCAAAGAGCAGCAAACAGAATGTAAGCAAAGGAAATAAATAATACACCAGAAAAATAAAACAATAAGCTTGATGAAATCTATTTTGTTTCTCTCTATTATTACTTAACAATACAGAAGCACAGTCATCTCCCAGTTACTTAAGCATCCCTTTCTTCTCAAGGCTCGTCATGATAAGCCTATAGGCTATGCAGGTATTGACTGCATACTACTGAACAAAGGAGTAAAGAGAACATTAATCTAATACATTTAGCTAATACTTATATCATTTAGATGTATGTCAATTCTTAGGGAGAAGTAGTACAGTGTGACATTATTAGATTGTCAAACACATAAGATCTCTCACTTATTTCAGTGATTGTAAGCCACTCCAAAAGACACCTGTAATTGCTAACAGCAGAGTACAAAGAAAAAGAGTAACAGTCAAATAGGAAGCTTTAAATAGAACTATCCTTATCCATCAGATGGCAGATAGAATGAATACCACAGTCACAGAAAACTAACCAAACTGATCACATGGATCAGGGCCTTGTCTAACTCAATGAGACTATGAGCCATGCCGTGCAGGGCCACCCAAGACAGATAGGTCATGGTGGAGAGTTCTGACTAAACATGGTCTACTGAAGAAGGGAATGGCAAGCCACTTCAGTATTCTTGCCTTGAGAACCCCATGAACAGTATGAAAAGGCAAAAAGATATGACACTGAAAGATGTATTCCCCAGGTCGGTACATGCCCAATATGTTAATGCAGAAGAGTGGAGAAATAATGCCAGAAAGAATGAAGAGATGGAGCCAAAGTGAAACCAATGCCCAGTTTTGGATGTGACTGGTGATGGAAATAAATTTTGGTGTTGCATAGGAATCTGGAATGTTATGTCTACAAATTAACATAAGATGGAAGTGGTCACACAGAAGATGGCAAGAGTAGACATCAACATTTTAGGAATCAGTGAACTAAAAAGGACTGAAAGAGGTGAATTTAACTCAGATGACCATTATATCTACTACTGTGGGCGAGAATCCCTGAGAAGAAGCGGAATAGCTGTCATAGTCAACGAAAGAGTCTGAAATGCAGTTGCTGCTGCTGCTAAGTCGCTTCAGCATGTCCGACTCTGTGTGACCCCATAGATGGCAGCCCATCAGGCTCCACCGTTCCTGGGATTCTCCAGGCAAGGACACTGGAGTGGGTTGCCATTTCCTTCTCCAATGCATGAAAGTGAAAAGTGAAAGTGATGTTGCTCAGTCGTGTCCGACTCTTAACGACCCCATATACTGTAGCCTACCAGGCTCCTCCATCCACGGGATTTTCTGGGCAAAAGTACTGGAGTCGGGTACCATTGCCTTCTCTGCTGAAATGCAGTACTTGGGTGCAATCTCAAAAGCGACAGAATGATCTCTGTTCCTTTCCAAGGCAAACCATTCAACATCACAGTAATCCAAGTCTATGCTCCAACACTAATGCTGAAAAAGCTGAGGTTGATGTTCTATGATGACCTACAAGACTTTCTAGAACTAACAGCAGAAAGAGATGTAATTTTAATCACAGGGGACTGGAATGCAAAAGTAGGAAGTCAAGAGATACCTGGAGTAACACACAAGCTTGGCCTTGGAGAACAAAATGAAGCAGGGCAAAGGCTAATAAAGTTTTGCCAAGAGAACACACTGCAAAGACCCTTCTCCAACAACACAAGAGAAGACTCTAAACATGGACATCACTGATGGTCAATACCGAAATCAGACTCATTACATTCTCTGCAGCCCAAGATAGAGAAACTCTATACAATCAGCAAAAACAAGACTGGGAGCTGACAAAGGTCAGATCATAAACTCCTTATTGTAAAATTCAGATTAATTGAAGAAAATAGGGAAAACCACTAGACCATTCAGTTATGGCCTAAAGCAAATCCCTTATGATTATACAGTGGAAGTGACAAACAGATTGAAGGGATCAAATCTGATAGAGAGTGCCTGAAGAGCTATGGATGGAAGTTTGTGACACTGTACAGGAGGCAGTGATCAAGATCTTCCCCAAGAAAAAGAAAAGCAAAAAGACAAAATGGCTGTCTGAGGAGGCCTTACAAATTAGCTGTGAAAAGAAGAGAAGCAAAAGGCAAAGGAGAAAAGGAAAGATATACCTATTTGAATGCAGAATTCCAAAGAATAGCAAGAAGAGACAAGAAAGCCTTTCTCAGTGATCAGTGCAAGGAAATAGAGGAAAACAAAAGAATGAAAAACACTAGAGATCTCTTCAAGAAAATTACAGACGCCAAGGGAATAGTTCATGTAAAGATGGGCACAATTAAGGACAGAAATGATATGGATCTAACAGAAGCAGAAGATATTAAGATGAGGTGGCAAGAACACACAGAACTATACAAAAAAGTTCATCATGACACAGGTAATCACGAGGTGGTGATCACTCACGTAGAGCCAGACATCCTGGAATGCGAAGTCCGGGGGGCCTTAGGAAGCATCAGAGTGAACCAAGCTAGTAGAGGTGATGGAATAACAGTTGCTACTGGTGCTGCTGCTAAGTCGCTTCAGTCGTGTCCGACTCTGTGCGACCCCATAGACGGCAGCCCACCAGGCTCCCCCGTCCCTGGGAGTCTCCAGGCAAGAACACTGGAGTGGGTTGCCATTTCCTTCTCCAGTGCATGAAAGTGAAGTTGTTCAGTTGTGTCCAACTCTTAACGACCCCATGGACTGCAGCCTACCAGGCTCCTCCATCCATGGGATTTTCCAGGCAAAGGGTACTAGAGTGGGTTGCCATTGCCTTCTCTGAGGAATAACAGTTGAGCTATTTCAAATCCTAAAAGATGATGCTGTTAAAGTGGTGCACTCATTATACCAGAAAATTTGTAAATCTCAGCAGTGGCCACAGGACTGGAAATGGTCAGTTTTCATTCTAATACCAAAGAAAGGTAATGCCAAAAATTTCAAACAATTGCATAATTGCACTCATCTCACATGCTAGAAAGGTAATGCTGAAAATTCTCCAAGCAAGGCTTCACATGAACCAAGAACTTCCAGATGTTCAGGCAGGATTTTTAAAAGGCAGAGGAACCAGAGATCAAATTGCCAATATCCATGGGATAGTGAAAAAAGCAAAACAATTCAAGAAAAACATCTACTTCTGCTTTATTGAAAATGCCAAAGCTTTTGACTGTGTTCAGTTCAGTTCAGTTGCTCAGTTGTGTCCAACTCTTTGTGACTCCATGAACTGCAGCATGCCAGGCCTCCTCCCTGTCCATCACCACCTTCTGGGGTTTACCCAAGCTCATGTCCATTGAGCTGGTGATGCCATCAAACCACCTCATCCTCTGTCATCCCCTTCTACTTCCTGCCTTCAACCTTTCCCAGCATCAGGGTCTTTTCAAATGAGTAGCTCTTCACATCAGGTGGCCAAAATATTGGAGTTTCAGCTTTAACATCAGTCTTTCCAATGAACACTGGGATTGTCTCCTTTAGTATGGATTCGTTGGATCTCCTTGCAGTCCAAGGGACTCTCAACAGCTGAAAAGTATCAATTCTTCAGCACTCAGCTATCTTTATAGTCCAACTTTCACACCTATACTGGAAAAAACATGACCTTGACTAGATGGACCTTTGTTGACAAGGTAATATCTCTGCTTTTTAATATGCTCTCTAGGTTGGTCATAACTTTCCTTCCAAGGAGTAAGTGTTTTTTAATTTCATGGCTGCAATCACCATCTGCAGTGATTTTGGAGCCCCAAAAAATAAAGTCAGCTACTGTTTCCACTGTTTCCCCATCTATTTCTCATGAAGTGATGGGACTGGATGCCATGATCTTAGTTTTCTGAACACTGAACTTTAAGCCAAGATTTTCCCTCTCTTCTTTCACTTTCATCAAAAGGCTTTTTAGTTCCTCTTCACTTTCTGCCATAAGAGTGGTGTCATCTGCATATCTGAGGTTATTGATATTTCTCTTGGCAATCTTAATTCCAGCTTGTGGTTCCTCCAGCCCAGGGTTTCTCATGATGTACTCTGCATATAAATTACATAAGCAGGGTGACAATATACAGCCTTGATATACTCCTTTTCCTATTTGGAACCAGTCTGTTGTTCCATCTCCAGTTCTAACTGTTGCTTCCTGACT
>SJYA01000487.1:762816-875143 GCA_006410615.1 Neotragus moschatus
CAGGATTTGAAATAGCTCAACTGGAATTCTATCACCTCCACTAGCTTTGTTCGTAGTGATGCTTTCTAAGGCCCACTTGACTTCATAACATTACTGTGGCTTTATATAAACAAGTATCATCCAAATAACTTAAAATAAAATATCAGTTTTGTGAATTGACTCTCCAAATAATTTATTAATGCAGGTTAGAAAAAATAACCTATAGGTCTAATTAGTCTAACTTCCAGAGCTCTTTAAAGCATGTCTAGGCATCCAGTAAACATTTGGTGAGAGAATTTGCTGTCAGTATATTAGCAGTATGCTGCTGCTAAGTTGCTTCAGTCATGTCTGCCTCTGTGCGACCCCATAGACAGCAGCCCACCAGGCTCCCCCATCCCTGGGATTCTCCAGGCAAGAACACTGGAGTGGGTTGCCATTTCCTTCTCCAGTGCATGAAAGTGTAAAGTGAAAAGTGAAAGTGAAGTCCCTGAGTCGTGTCCGACTCTTAACGACCCCATGGACTGCAGCCCACCAGACCCTCCGTCCATGGGATTTTCCAGGCAAGAGTACTGGAGTGGGGTGCCATTGCCTTCTTTGATATTAGCAGTATATTAGCTGCTATTCATTTAAGGGAGGTTAGTTTCAAAGACGGAGAAGGCAATGGCACCCCACTCCAGTACTCTTGCCTGGAAAATCCCATGGATGGAGGAGCCTGGTGGGCTGCCGTCTATGGGGTCGCACAGAGTTGGACACGACTGAGCGACTTCACTTTCACTTTTCGCTTTCATGCATTGGAGAAGGAAATGGCAACCCACTCTAGCGTTCTAGCCTTGAGAATCCCAGGGACGGGGGAGCCTGGTGGGCTGTTGTCTATGGAGTCGCACAGAGTCGGACACGACTGAAGCGACTTAGCAGCAGTAACAGCAGCAGCAGTTTCAAAGAATAGCACTGCAGTTTTTCCTAAAGCATCAGGAGATTCATTCTTTGGGGGGAAAAAAAGATCTCTTTATGTATGGTCTTGATTATCACCCTTCAGTTTCCTAAAACTCTGTTCTTTTTTTTTTTAAACATCATCCCCATTTATTCTGTTGGTTTAACAAATGCTCTGAATGGAGCATTCAAGTTTAACCTCTTTGTCTAGTAGGAAATGCAACAGTGAGAGACCTGCATATTTCAAAATGCTCTTACTTAAACAATTTTAAAATCTCGGAATGATAATTGCCAAGATCAATGTGGGTCCTCAAAGAGGTAGCATGATATACGAATAAAACTGAGGGGCTTGGGAGAAATGCAAGATGAAGCAAGTGCAAAGTTGTTTATTATAGCAATGGCTTAAACGGCAATGACTGCAAACAACTAACTGCTTAATAAGAGTGAGCTGGTTAACAGATTATGATACATCAATGTAAAAGCCTAGGTACCCATAATAAAAAACCGAAGAGTTTTTTTTCCTAACCTGATATTGAAAATTAGTAACCTTTTTTTAAAAGCAGGTTGTAGGAGAATGTATATTTCATGACAATTTGTGTTTTAAAAGGAGCAATTTTATATGCACATTTATAACTTTTTGCTTATTAATGCTTACAGATTTTCTTTTAGGACACATCTGAATCAGCTAAAATTGATTACTAATATTTAGAAATTGAACCGTGAAATTATAAAACTTCTAAAAAAAATCAGCAAATACAGTTTTAAAAATCATTAGTTTCATTATAAAGGATATGGACACCAGACTTTCCCCTGGGTTTGGAGGTTGGATCCACTACTTGTAGGATAAGTGAACTTGAGTAGTTTTACTTTGTGGATTAGAGTCTGGATAATGGGACTAAACTAATGCTTACTCCACATTTTTGGGGAAGGAGAGGGACTTCCCAGCGGCACTAGTGGTAAAGAATCCACCTGCCAATGCAGGTAGATATAAGAGACATGGGTTCCTTCCTGGATAGGAAAAATCCTCTGGGGTAGAAAATGACAACCTGCTCCAGTATTCTTGCCTAAAGAATCCCATAGACAGAAGAGCCTGGTAGGGTCACACAGAGTCAGACATGACTCAAGTAACAGCATGAGATAGTACTTCGAAAGCATTATCTGAGCACAGCACCACTCAGCAACTGATGCCACTATTATTAAAATATAATGCCTCACTCGGCTCATTTGCCTTGTTTAATAGCCCTTTCTCTTTCAAAAGTGGCTCAGAGTTCTGGCTGGAGAATTTAAAGAATTTTTCAGTTCCTATCGGCTAGGAATTAGAAGGAAAATAAAGGAAAAACTGTGTAAGATCTGATTTTCATAAATCCTTTATCATATAACTCCTAAGAGTCCTGCTTCTCAGATTAATTTCTGACAGATACACAAGATAACTGTCTTTCTTTAAAAACTTTTTAATTTATATTTTAAATCTCTGAAATGAAACACTTAAAATGATATGAAGAAGCATTTTAAATCATTACCATTGATTTTATTTTTACTACATTTTCTGGGACCAATTATGTTTATGAAAAAGTACACACAAAATAAAAGGTATGTAGTCAAAAGTATTTATTGACATTTCTGTAGAAGTCTATACTGTATAGTGTGGAACAAAGCATAAAATCAATGAAAGAAATGGTCCCTTACTGAAAGTCATTTGACTAAATCTGAAGACTGTATTATATAGGTACCAACGATAGATTTTCAGTGGCTTGAAACACAAAGGCTTGTTTTTGCTTTCATTATATGTCTGGCTTAGGCCACTAGGGAGATTTGCCTATAGCATTACTGGGGAACTCAGGTCAATGGAGACGTCATAATTTGACACATGCATTCTTCTAGTGGAAGACACAGTTGGAAGGTTGAACTCTTTTATGCTTTTTCTCACTTATTCTTCAGCCAGTTAGCCTGAAATATTCACATGCTCTTACCTAACTACAAAGAGGCTGGAAAATGTGAGGGAAAAAATTGAATATTTCATGAAGACCACTCACTCTGCCATAAAAAAGGAATAAACTTTAAGACCTGGAAGACACTTTAACAAAACACATTATGGCAACTGTAAATAAATAAAAAATAAAATAAATTCTGGGAAGATTCAGAGGAAAGAAGTGATTTGAAATAATCAATCAGTTATTATGGCTACAAGTCTACTTGGAAAATAGGAACATTGAGGCAAGTGGCAAACATTCAGCTGAGCAAATATGAGTTGTCATAGATGGGTCAGACTTACTATTAGAAAAAAACTGAGATTGATGATTAAGTGTTGACAATTAAGTTGAAATCTCATGAAAGAGGAAAATGTTTAGGGGTGAAAATAGTCAAAGAGAAAGCTTGAAAATTATCTCAAGGGGTGATTAGTCACTAAGCCATGTCCAACTCTCTTGTGACCCCATGGACTGTAGCCCACCAGGCTCCTCTGTCCATGGGATTTCCCAGGCAAAAATACTAGAGTGGGTTGCCATTTCCTTCTCCAGGAGATCTTCCCAACCCGGGGACTGGACCCGCATCTCCTACATTGTTAGGCAGGTTCTTTACCACTGAGCCACCTGGGAAGCCCCTTAATAAAGAAACACAAATATAGATAAAAGAAGATAAAGATAAAGAAAGGTAAAGATAAGAGTACTATTATGAAGCTGTGCAGGATGAATAGATTTACAGACATAAAATTAAAGACTTTAGTGCTTGGCTATAATCTAGAACAAGTTTTATTTGTTCTTAAGATGAGAGAACTGAGATCCAAAAAGATTGGGACTTAACTCAACGCCTTACAAGTATTTTCCTGCCAAGATATAGAATATAATATATAGAATATAGGTCTTTTCTGTTTGACCTCCATAATACACTGTCTGACCGTTGGCCTTTAATGCAAATGAGATATCAACACAAATAAGCATTTAGTGTTAACTTTAACCTAGAGGAAATTAATCAGCATCAATCTAGTACTCACAGTGAAGTAATAACGAAATGAATCTAAAGGTGCAGCCAGTAGGAATGGAACTTGTTAAAAGAGGAAGAGGCAGCAGATGAAGACTATTGCACAATTTAGAGAGTACTAATGATCAAATTAAGAGGTATTGGTACTTAGGACATCTGAGGTGAATTGTGGCTTAAGCTTTTTTAAAATTACAATGTGTGCTTCATATTTTTAGAACTGTGCAATTTTATTTCTTTTAGACTTTCTTCTGGCATAGCCTGTCACTAAATTCAATTTTTAAAAGGTCAAATCTATTAAAAAGCAAAAGTGCTTGAGCTATTTTCTTGTTCTCCTTTTATACATTCTGCTTTAATTTTGAATGGTTAATTGGAAACCAGCTTCAACTTCAAAAGCCCAGTTGTAGTTGGAGACAGCTACCCTTGTAAGTGGTTCTAGCTGACTGTCAGACCTTCTCTATTAGGACCTGTCCTTATTGATTTGGGAAAACTTGAGAGCTGATTTAACCAACTATGACCAGCATAAGGGAGAATAGCCTGGTTTTTAGCTTTGGTGTCAGCAGAGCAAGTAGGAAGTGATCCTTTAACAACTGCTTCTTGATAGAGTTAGAAATTCCTTTGATCTCATGTGCCTGGTTCTTCTTGTAATTAGAAAGGCTCACTTCTTTGTCAGCCCCAAAATAAGTTTGAAATCCATTTTGCTAGCAGGTAAAAGGCTAGCTGAGTATATACCCAACCTTTTGTCTTTCTGTATTTTAATATACCTCTCTCTGGGTAAAACCAGAGCTCTGATTCTCCATAAGGGATATCCTGGCCCCTCTATTTACGAGCTTCTGTCCTTAGGTGGGATATCCAGGCTTTACCTCCTTTAGTCTTAAAATTGAGCTAATGATACACGCTGCCATGCTTAGTTATGTTGAACATTAAATGAGACAACATTTATGAAATCTCTAACATCAGTTCAGTTCAGTTCAGTCGCTCAGTCGTGTCTGACTCTTTGCCACCCCATGAATCGCAGCACGCCAGGCATTCCTGCCCATCACCAACTCCTGCAGTTCACTCAGACTCATGTCCATCGAGTCAGTGATGCCATCCAGCCATCTCATCCTTGGTCGTCCCCTTCTNATTTCTCAAGAGGCAAGTCAGATGGTCTGGTATTCCCATCTCTTTCAGAATTTTCCACAGTTTATTGTGTGTGAAATCTCTAATATACTAAGTACTTTGGTGAAAGCTAATAAATGATGGAGTTTGGATTTGAACTGGAGTTTACATCTTTCCTCTACAGTAAATATAATGCTAGGCCCATAAATGTATTTGGTTATCATCCTTATAGCTTTTGTGCTCAAGAAAATTTGGTAGTTCTTGTGGAACTTCTAGCTTTAGAGCAACACAATTAAAGGGAAAGGGCCTTCATACAAGTGACAAATACTATTCAGTAGCCCCTAATATGTGCCAATTGAGCAATAAGTTTTAGGTATATTAAAATTTGGGTAGAGGGAGAAGTTTCTTAAAGCTGATATAAACAGCCAAACTTTAAGAAAGGATTTGCCTAAACTGTGAGGGATTAATCAAATGTGAATAAGAATAATACGAAAGTGTATTCCAAGGAGAAATTAAATGAACAATGACATAGAAGCTGGCATGAATGGGAGATAATTAGCATATCTGGCTGTTGGATTTGAGTAGGTAAATAATAGGAAATATGTTGAAACAGAGTGATGGTAATGAACGGGAGAGCACTTCAAACACCAAACTAGAGTTTATGAATAATGGTAAATTGACAAAAGGGCTTAGTACCTTTGACAAAATATCTTATATTATGTTCATATGTTCATATTTGCTTTTAAAATGCTGTCTGAAATTGTGCCACGTTTTTGGTTAATATTGGCCCAAATTTCAAAAGTTAGATAAGAATCTCCATTTTTCTCAGTTTAGTAAAATTTGTTTTTCCGTATTTTTTACAGTGAAAGAAACAATCAAAATGCAGATATGAATCTCCTTAGAAATATTAAAACATACAACAATAGAAAACATAAAACATAAACAACAACAAAAAATCCTGACAAAATTTTTCAGTAGGAGGAAACAGAATGAATAATTATAGATAATTAAAAAATAATCTATGTCAAAATTATTTTTATTGCCATGAACATAAGACCACATCAGATCTAAAGCCTGAAAACCCTCTATTATTTTATGGCCACAAGGGATGCTATATTATTGTTTAAAGATATTTACTTATTGACTGCTCTGGGTCTTTGTTGTGGCATGCGGGATCTAGTTCGCTAACCAGGCATGGAAACTGGGTCCCCCGCATTGGTAACTCAGAGTCTTAGTTACTGGCCACAGAGGAAGTCTCAAGAATGCTATATCACTGATGTAGAAATTGACATTCTGTAGGCTATGGGATGGAACTGTGGGCTGTATAGTTTTCTTCTCCTAGTCTTCTATAGACTCTGTCTTTGTTAACCTGGTAGGTGATTCATAAAGCTAATTACAGATATTACTTGATAAAAAGAACCCAGATACTATTTCTAAACCTACACAGTCACACTCTCTGCCATGTTATATCATTCAAGTGTTCTCTATTTTAACAAATAGGACAGTCATCTATGAATTTTAAAGTCTGGGGTTTGTAGGAACATAATCCAGCTCTGTAGTTAATGCTTACCAACTTTTCTTTTTATAAATCTCTACTTTTTAGAGGTTTATCAGTTAGCTTTAAAAATTCTATTATGGTTTAGAACTTGGTGTACATGAACTCTGTCAAAACAAGATGGTTTGACATCTTTTTTTTTTTTTTCCTCTCTCTTTAAAACAAGCTATTTTGACTACTTCTTAGTTTCAGAATAGCTGGGCTAAAATGAGATTGAAATTTTTATACTTACTCTCTCACAGCTATAAAAATGGCTTCATTAAATGAGTAAAACCGTTTTAGGTCATTACACTCTTATGTGAAGGGAAATATACTTAGTAGCATAACAAGAATTTGACATTTTAAACATAGTCAAATTCTAAAAAGTATTAAGTTGCTGGTTGACTGCCAATTATACATGTAATAGAAGTATTTAAACAAAAGTTAGTAAATCTTTTGAGATTTAGGGAATATATTTTTGACAATCTCAGACTTTACTCTTTTTCAAAATTTGCTACAGCCACCCATGCTTGAATACACTTTTTAATTCATTTCTATTTTTTTTACTCACAGAGTCTTAAATTTATTAAAAGTAAAAGGAGAATACTGTTTGAGTTTCAGATACAGGGTAAACTTTTTTGTTATTAAAGGAGAAATGACAGTATTAAAAAATGACAAAATATTTTATCAATAAATTGCAGATAGTCATTTAAATTTTAGTAATAAGAAATGTTACTTATATTTTATAAAGCTTAATAGCTTTTAAGTCACTTTCTAAGAAGATTATGTAATTTTATACTCACAGTGATAAGGAGGAGAAATGTTATCTCCATTTTACAGCAAGTAGAAATAAAAGCTTCAGAATTTGTAGTTCTTTTGATTCAATCTCTCTTACCTCTCCCTGTAGTCTTAACTGTGAGATCAGGGTGCATTTCTGGGGACATATGTTCATTGCTCTGTCTGGCATCATATTTAGTTCTTCCTGTTTCCCTCATAGCCCCAAAATGAGCTGGAGAGTGAGGCTGTGACCTGACTTCTCTGCATAACCGTAACACTGTCATCTTGCCAACTCCAGCCAAGAGAACTGTGTGGCCTGAGCAGGAGGTAGAAGCTGCCATATGCTGTTTTGTCAGTTTCTTGTCCTCTATTTTGTTTATACATATTTTCTGGGTTAACATCCAAATTCAAAACCCCTTCATTTTTTTTTATTTCATTTCTGTCCATTTTTAAATTACCTGATTACACTGTGAACATAGACATATTCACCAGTTTGAGGTTGTGGGTTTTGATTTTGAGTGTGTGGTTAGTAATACTGCCGCAGTGGTTGTTATAGTAACCAGTTCTCCTCAGCAGAGGAAGGAATATGGGCATTTGACAATGCTTAAGATTTAATAGAAGGAGATGAAGTTCCTAGATTTCATAGTTCATTATGAGATGATTCCAGGACAATTGCTGTCTTTTAAAGTCTCTCTTTTTTAAAAAATTTTATTGGGATTTAGTTAATTTAAAATGTTGTGATAATTTCAGTTGTATAGCAAAGTGATTCTGATATATATATATATATATATATCTCAGATACGTATACGTATATACTTATTCTTTTCTCATATAGGTTATCACAGAATATTGAGGAGAGTTCCTTGTGCTATACAGTAAGTCCTTGTTTGTTATCTGTCCTATATAGTAATGAGTATATGTTAATCCCAAGCTCCGATTTATCCCTTCCCCCTACATTTCCCCTTTGGTAACCGTAATTTTTTTTTTCAAGAGATTGTTTATTTTCGAAGAAATATAGTGTTCTTGCTGTGTTTCTGCATCATCTTAGTGGGTGTATTAACAACAATAATGCTGTGTGTTGTCTGGCCTGGACTCTGACATGGAGGGGACATGATTTACCACTGACTTTTCACTCCTGCCCAGCATATAACAGCTACTCATGAAGAACCAGAAGAACGGAGGAATAATATGGGTGTTATTCCAGAGGGAAAAGCTCTCAGATCTGTGCAAGCATTTGAACAGGGCTGCCCTGTGCCTCCCAGTGAGGGTTCCACACACCTGCGGGTACCTCCTGGGAGCCCTGCCTTGGGTCCTGGTCCTCACTGGCTAGAACCCTGGCTTTGTGCTCAAGACTTCTCTGTCCTGTGCCTATGTGTGTTTCAGGCTGTCTGGCCTCTCCATGCATGTGTATCTTAAGTTTGCACATGAATGTGAATCACGTAGATAGCCAAGGAAACCCAAGATTGTGGAAAAAGCAGAAGGAGATGTTGAGGATAGAGACAGAGGAGGGCAGCCCCTGGCTTCCTCTGCCACAGTGTTGAGCCACGAAGGGACAAGTGCTTTTGTGTTAAAAGGAGGGCCACTGCGTCTCAGGGATTTGTGTCATGTCATTGGCTTGGAGAGGCCTTAGAGAGGAGGCAGGAACACATAAACACTTCTGTGCTCTTACGTGGGTGTCATGACTAACACTCATGGGGAACTCAACTCACAAAAGCACAGACTGCCATACAAACTCCACACTCTCTCCCAGCTTATCCTATTTAACTCCTTTATGGCTACCCTCTAAGACAGGAAACCCTCAGTTTCCTCACCTCACACTCAGAGGTTCTAACAAGCTCTGAAGCACAGAGTACAGGAGGGTGGCTGACAGCTCTGGTTCTGAACCAGAGTGTCTGAAAACTAGTCTCATCTCTGACACTTCCCAGCTGGGTAACTTTGGACATGTGACTTAATGCTTCAGTTCCTAGGCATTCTCATCTGTGAAACAAAGTCTCTACTTTTAATAAAGGATAAAATAGATGCAAGTCCTAGCTTCCCACTTCTTTGAATTAACCTGGATAAATTGTCTCCATTGGAAAGTTTTGCTTATGTAGTTATTCATCTAATGCGTGTCCAGAGATGTAGGCAGAAGTGCCCAAGTTACCAGGAGAAATGAGCAAATCACATAAAGCTGCAAAATTAGTTCTATATGACATGGCCACTCACAGCAGGCAATTTGCAAAGAACAATGACATTCTCAGTGGGCTCTTCCTTCTTGCTTCTTGGTTTGATTTAGCTCATTTGTATTAGTTATTTTTTATTTCAGAAGATTCATCTGTTGGTTTGAAATGCTGTGCTTACTTGTTCAGTCATGTCTGACTCTTTGTGAGCCTACAGACTGTAGCCTGCCAGGCTCCTCTGTAACTGGGGAATTCTCCAGGCAAAAATACTGGAGTGGGTTTTCATGCCTTCCTCCAAGGGTTCTTCACAACCCAGAGATGGAATCCAGGTCTCCCACATTGCAGGAGTATTCTTTACCTTCTGAGCCACCAGGGAAACCCATGAAATGAAGAATTGGGTAGCCTATCCCTTCTCTACGGGATCCACCTAACCCAGGAACTGAACCGAGGTCTCCTGCATTGCAGGCAGATTCTTTTCCAGCTGAGCTACAAGGGAAGCCCCATCAATATGTACACTCCTGCTTAAATCATGTCCGACTCTTTGCAACCCCGTGGACTGTAGCCCATCAGGCTCCTCCATTCATGGGATTCTCCAGGCAAGAATACTGGAGTGGGTTGCCATTTCCTTCTCCAGGATAATCTTCCCAACCCAGGGACTGAACCTGGATCTCCCGCATTGCAGACAGACGTTTTAACCTCTGAGCTGCCAGGGAAGCCTATCCATATATGTATATGAGGTTTAAAAACACATTTTATCATATAACATTGGAGTTACTTTTATTCACTTAACATACTATGGAATACTTCCCAAGTTAATACATGATAATATACTGTATTAAAATAAAAGAGTGCATAGTCTGTTTGCCTATTAATGAGCTGTTAGGTGTCTACAAACTTACTGCCCTGAGTAACCATGTTTTAATGGGTGTTCTCATCTGCAAACTAAGCACCGGTGGAAGAGAAATTGTTGCATCGTGAAACAGGAGCATGTCATGTTTTATAAATTTTGCTAAGCTGCTATCCAAAGGATGTCACCATTTACAGTTCTATGAATGAGCTATAAATGTGCCAATTTATTTACATCCTCATCAATGATAGATATTATTTCTCTTTCAAAAACGTGTTGCCAGTCTGACGGACAAAAATCATATTACATGGTTGTCTTTATTTTGGAGGAAATAGGGGAGTAAAGACTTCTTCATAATTATAAGTATGGATGTCAACCCTTGAACAGGTTTATCATATTGATACATATGGAATATACATATAGACACATATGTATATATATATATATATATGGATACACACACATATATATACACACATACATTCAGGATTTTTTTTCAATGTTTCTTTTCTTGCAATATTTTATAATATCCTTCATAACACAAAATTTTACATTTTTGACAGTCAGATCTGTTTGATCTTTACTTGAGAGCTTCTCTGTTTTTATATGTTTTAATTCCAGTATTTTATTTTCTTGTGTCACTTTAAACTTTAGATCTTTGATAGAATTTGATTAAATTTTCACATATAGTATGACACATGCATATAATTTCTCTTCCCAAATAGAAAGCTAAATTTATCAACACTTATTGAATAATTCATCCTTTTCAAATGGCGAGAGAATAACTTAACCATTTACTAATTTCTACATATATAGTGATCTAGTTTTAAACTTTACTTNCTTTTCCAGCTGAGCTACAAGGGAAGCCCCATCAATATGTACACTCCTGCTTAAATCATGTCCGACTCTTTGCAACCCCGTGGACTGTAGCCCATCAGGCTCCTCCATTCATGGGATTCTCCAGGCAAGAATACTGGAGTGGGTTGCCATTTCCTTCTCCAGGATAATCTTCCCAACCCAGGGACTGAACCTGGATCTCCCGCATTGCAGACAGACGTTTTAACCTCTGAGCTGCCAGGGAAGCCTATCCATATATGTATATGAGGTTTAAAAACACATTTTATCATATAACATTGGAGTTACTTTTATTCACTTAACATACTATGGAATACTTCCCAAGTTAATACATGATAATATACTGTATTAAAATAAAAGAGTGCATAGTCTGTTTGCCTATTAATGAGCTGTTAGGTGTCTACAAACTTACTGCCCTGAGTAACCATGTTTTAATGGGTGTTCTCATCTGCAAACTAAGCACCGGTGGAAGAGAAATTGTTGCATCGTGAAACAGGAGCATGTCATGTTTTATAAATTTTGCTAAGCTGCTATCCAAAGGATGTCACCATTTACAGTTCTATGAATGAGCTATAAATGTGCCAATTTATTTACATCCTCATCAATGATAGATATTATTTCTCTTTCAAAAACGTGTTGCCAGTCTGACGGACAAAAATCATATTACATGGTTGTCTTTATTTTGGAGGAAATAGGGGAGTAAAGACTTCTTCATAATTATAAGTATGGATGTCAACCCTTGAACAGGTTTATCATATTGATACATATGGAATATACATATAGACACATATGTATATATATATATATATATGGATACACACACATATATATACACACATACATTCAGGATTTTTTTTCAATGTTTCTTTTCTTGCAATATTTTATAATATCCTTCATAACACAAAATTTTACATTTTTGACAGTCAGATCTGTTTGATCTTTACTTGAGAGCTTCTCTGTTTTTATATGTTTTAATTCCAGTATTTTATTTTCTTGTGTCACTTTAAACTTTAGATCTTTGATAGAATTTGATTAAATTTTCACATATAGTATGACACATGCATATAATTTCTCTTCCCAAATAGAAAGCTAAATTTATCAACACTTATTGAATAATTCATCCTTTTCAAATGGCGAGAGAATAACTTAACCATTTACTAATTTCTACATATATAGTGATCTAGTTTTAAACTTTACTTTCATTGATTGATTTAATTCCTGTAATGGTACCATTAATAACACACACACACACACACACACACACACACAATTTATAGGGTAATATGGTATATCTTTACAATATTGTATCTTCCCATGTAGAAATGGTTTCTCGTTTTACAGAACATCTCTTATGTTCTTAAATAAAATAATGTATATACTATTCGGTGGGCTTCCCTCGTAGTTCAGATGGTAAAGCATCCACCTGTGGTGCGGGAGACCTGGCTTCAATCCCTGGGTCAGGAAGATCCCCGGAGAAGAAAATGGCAACCCACTCCAGTATTCTTGCCTAGAGAATTCCATGGTTAGACAAGCCTGGTGGGCTACAGTTCATGAGGTCGCAAAGAGTCAGATACAAGTGAGCAGCTAACACACACACATGGATTCTATTAGGCAAGCCTAGTATATTTTGGACTATATTAACTTTAAGCGGGTTCCAGATTTTTGTTGGTACTATGAGTGGGATAGTTTTAAAAATATGTCCCAATTTTTCTTACCTGTGTGTTGAAAACTTTAGATTTTTATTGGTTGATCCTCTATCCAAATAGCTTTTTAAATTACCAAGTTAGCTCTACTTGTACTTTACAAGTGAAAGTTGCTCAGTCATGTCCGACTCTTTGTGACGTCATGGACTATACGGTCCGTGGAATTCTCTAGGCCAGAATACTGGAATGGGTAGCCTTTCCCTTCTCCAGGGGATCTTCCCAACCCAGGGATCAAACCCAGGTCTCCCTCATTGCAGGAGGTTTCTTTACCAGCTGAGCCACAAGGGAAGCCCAAGAATATTGGAGTAGGTAGCCCATCCCTTCTCTGGGGGATCTTCCTGACCCAGGAATTGCACCAGGGTCTTCTGCATTGCAGGTGGATTCTTTACCAACTGAGCTATGAGGGAAGCTCTGTACTTACAAGGTATTCTTTAATGAGAATGCTTCTCGTGTTTCACCACTTAAATAAATGGTACTGTAAGTTTCTAGATGATACACTTATCAGGTTAAGTTGGTTGCTTTTATTGTTAAAATACTTAGAAAAACTTGTTTGGTATTAAGTATTGAATTGTGTAAACTTTACAAAATGTATCAAATACTTCTGGACAAATTTAATGCAAGATGTGAAAAATCTATACACTGAAAATTACAAAATATTTCAGAGAAAATAAAGAACCAAACACACACATATATATATACACCATGTTTATAAAATGGAATACCTAATACAATGTCTATTTTTCACAAAATCTAAAGATCTAAAGCAATGTCAGTAGAAACCCTAGCAGGTTTTTCTAGAAATGACATAGTAATTTAAAAATGTAATTAAGAACTAAAATAAACAAAGTTTTAAAAAAGAACCATTAGAGATTTTGCCTCACCTGAAATCAAGATCAAATTTTTAAATACAGTGAGATAGTATGACAGTGGGAAAAAATAGACAGAGTAGTGGGACTTAATAGAGAAACCAGAAATAGACACAGAGCCTATTTGGTGAAACAACTTTTTCCAAGAGTCAAAAGCAACTTCTTTCAATTAATTTTTTCTTTCTATAATAAGTGATACTGATATTTTTATGGGAAAAAGAAAGAACTTTGATTTTTATCTCAGACAATTTAGAAAAATCAATTTGAGAATGACCATGGACCTAAACATAAAGTCTCAAATACAGGAAAAAATAGAATATTTTCATAATCTTGGCTAAGGTTTTCCCCTTCCTTCCTTCTTCTTTCCCTCCTTCTCTCTTTCTTCTTTCTTTTATTCTCAGTTCTTTCATTTCTTATTTTTTAAGCAAGATATCACAAAATATACAACATCATATTTACAAATTTGATTCCATCAAAATTATAAAAATAACTACTAAGGTAGTCCCATTAGCAATATGAAAGTAGAGCTACAGATTCAGAAGGATTTCTAGATGGACTACATATTAAAAAATAAAAAAGCTCCAGCAACTCAATAATAAAAGGTCACCCTCCCCCAAAAAAATGTCACTTAGACAAAATGGGCAAAACATACACACAGACACTTGCTCAAAATTAACATATAAACTAAAACATATGAGTGGCCAATAAGTACATGAAAAACTATAAATGATCAGATACCAGGTAATGTAAATGAAAACTTCCAGGAGATATTGTAATACACCCATAGGAAGTCATAAAATACAAAAATGATTGAAAAATTCAAATATTAGAGAGGGAGTGGAACAACCAAAAGTTTCATCCATTGGTATGAGAGTGTCAAATTGTACCACCACTTTAAAAAACTATTCAACAGTTTCTTAAAATGTTAAATACAACTTATCAATGCCACTCATAGGTATTTATCATTGTTATGTATCTACAAAAAGCCTTTCACTAAAATGTTCATAGTAACATTATTATCATAACAATATAATAGACAAATACAAGATCCAGACTTCTATCAGTGGATAGACAAAAGTGGAAGCTAAGAAGCAATATAATGAACAACCAATACATTCAATAAAAAGGAAAGAAATATTGCTACATTCAAGACCATAAATAATTTTAGAAATATTAAGCTAATTGAAAGAAAATGAATGAGTCCATTTATATGAAATTTTTAAATATGCAAAATAAACTCATGATGATAGAAATCAGTTGAGTGGTTGCTTCTGTGTGAAGTTGACTAGGAAAGAGACATTTGGTCATAAGAAAACTTTCTGGGGAGATAGAAGTGTTTTATATCTTGATCTGAATGTATGTAAATACCTCAGTTAAACATACATATTCCTCATCAAGAAACACTATTAAGAAAGTAAATAGATATGCAACACCTTGGGGGAAATTATTCTCATTACGATATATCAGACAAAGTAGCTTTTATCTGGAATATATAATAAGCTCATTCAAATCAATTTCAAAAATAAAGACAAATAAATTTTTAAATGGGCAAGAGACTTGTGTGGATACTTTACAAAAAAGATGTAGGAATAACCAATTGTCACAAGAAATATTTCTGCATAATATCAGCGATCAGGGATTACAAGTTAAAACCAAAATAAAATATTGCCATGTACCCATTTAGATTAGAATGACTAAATCTAAAAATACTGAAAACGTCAAAATTTGGTGAGCATGTGTACAGCTGAACCCTTATGTTGTTGAAGGGATTAGAAACTGGTATAACCCCTCTGGAAACTCTTTGGCACTTCCTGATAAAATTAAACATGCATCTACTTTACTATCCTGCAGTTCTACTCCTGGATATTTACCTAAGAGAGATGAAAATCTATACCCACAAAAAGGCATGCACAAGAATATTTATAGTGTCTTCATTCATAACAATCCAAAAGTAAGAGCAGTCCATATGTTGATCAACAGAGGAATGTAAAAACAAAGAATGCACTGCTTATACATAAAAACAGCATGCAGAAACCTCAAAATCATCTGTTGAGTCAAAGACCAATACAGGAGAGAATGATAACCATAATTCTGTTTGTATGATAAAGAATAAGCAAAAAGGAAGTCAAAACAGTGGCTGCCTTTTTCAGTGGTAGTGTTTGAAAGGGGGCATGAAGAAACTTGGTAGGGTGATAGAAATGTTCTATATCTTGATTGATTGGTAGTTATATGACAGATTACATTGATCAAGGGTTATCAAATGCTTATTTAAAATCTGTGCTTTTCACTATATGTAAATATTACCACAATTTAAGAATATATTGAAATATTTATGGTTTTGCTTATGTTACTTAATATTTTGAACAAAATTTATCTTGACTTTTTTCTTTTTTTAACAGTGTGCCAGGGAAATGATGAGTGATCAGCAGGACAGATTATTCTTTTGTGATTATTAAAAGTACTAAAGTGAGAAATCTGCAGCTTGAAATAGAAAAGAAACAAATGTAATCAGTGTTCTCATAGCAACAAATGCTAGAACCATTGTGTTTTCTCGTGAACTGTCACAGTGGTATTGAGATGCTAGGATAATACAAGTGGCAGTAAGTGGTAACTACCTTGTTTTGTTAGAAATACTCTTCTGTAGCTAACCATTTTCTCTCTCTTTAACCTTGTCCAAATATAATATATCCTTTCCATGTCAGTGCATTTTAAAGTTTTCAAGATAATTTCTTAAACCTGAAAATTCTATTAAATAAATTCATTTTCATTTGCTATGTATTGGGGGGATGGTGTATTGAGAGGAGCAAGGGCTTTCCTGGTGGCTCAGATGACAAAGAGCCTGCCTGCAATTCAGGAGACCAGTGTTCAACCCTTGGGTCCTGAAGTCCTCCTGGGGAAGTGGATGGCTACTCATTTCAGTATTCTTGTCTGGAGAATTTCCTGGACATTGGAGACTGATGGGCCACAGTCCATAGGATTGCAAAGAGTTGAATATGACTGAGCGACTAACAGAGAGGAGCAAGAATCTGGAATCAATAAAAGAATGTTTCAGTCTTGGCTAAATCAGTTATTAACTCTGCGGTGGGGGGGGCGGCGGTTAGGAAAATAAATGAACATACTGGAGCTATGTTTCTTGATAAAGATGAGAGTGAAAAAGTTGGCTTAAAGCTCAACATTCAGAAAACTAAGATCATGGCATCTGGTCCCATCACTTCATGCAAATAGATGGGGAAACAGTGGAAACAGTGGCTGACTTTATTTTGGGGGGCTCCAAAATCACTGCAGATGGTGATTGCAGCCATGCAATTAAAAGACACTTACTCCTTGGAAGGAAAGTTATGACCAACCTAGACAGCATATGAAAAAGCAGAGACATTACTTTGCCAACAAAGGTCCATCCACTCAAGGCTATCTTTTTCCAGTGGTCATGTATGGATGTGAGAGTTGGACTTTGAAGAAAGCTGAGCACCATAGAATTGATGCTTTTGAACTGTGGTGTTGGAGAAGACTCTTGAGAGTCCCTTGGACTGCAAGGAGATCCAACCAGTCATCCTAAAGGAAATCAGTCCTGGGTGTTCTTTGGAAGGACTGATGTTGAAACTGAAACTCCAATACTTTGGCCACTTGATGTGAAGAGCTGGTTCATTTGAAAAGACCCTGATGTTGGGAAAGATTAAAGACAGGAGGAGAAGGGGACCACAGAGGATGAGATGGTTAGATATCATCCCGGACTCAATGGACATGAGTTTGCTTAAACTCTAGGAGTTGGTGATGGGGAGACCTGGTGTGCTATGGTTGATGGGGTTGGAAAGAGTTGGACACGACTGAGCGACTGAACTGACTGACTGGAACTATAATGAGACTGAGTTGTTTTAATGGACAGTTACACAATATATGTGTAAAGGGCTTTGGTTTTGGTAAAGGCACAAAAATGTCAGTTACCTTTTATCCCATTTCTGTGAGTATATGACACACAAGTCATTCTACTTTATTCATTGCTTATTAAATAATTTACTGTAATACCAATGATCACACCTGCTCAGTATTGCAGACAAAATTAGTAGTAATATCACAAAAAATATAGAAAACTGAGAAAAAATAAGAAGAAATAAAGATCAAATTCTAAAAGCAGGTTGCATGCATTTATAAAGGGCTTCATAACTAACATACATATTCACAATTGTTTGTGAATAACATAAAACATTTTTAGATAAATAAAAGCATACTTTTGAAATAAATTCTGGGACTCCAGTGTAAACAAAGTTGAAGGATCCTGTGTAGTTACTTCCAGTCACTTCCTAAATCTTGTTGAAAAGACAGAAAAAAATATGATTATCAGAATAAATTCAAACCAGTACCAGAAAACAGGAAAGGTGCCACCCACAAGCCAGAATAGTTAGGAATTTGCTAACTTATAAAGCAAATGCTATCAGTGTGAGAAAGAAACCCAAGAGAATTAAGGATTCTGCAATCTCAAAGTGGAAATCTCTCCAAACGCTGAATTTCTTTGGCTCAACCACAACAGTCCCATTATCAGATGTGGTGATGTGGTGGTGCAGGCAAAAGAAGTGGCCATGTGTAAGAACTTATCTGTGTGTTACATCATTCTCAGATTAAATCTGTGCACATAATTCTCAAGAAACAGAGGATGTTATTACCAACGAGGCTTGTGGACTTGACATTGGGGCCAGATTGGCAGAACAGTGCCACAGCTGCTGAGGGAACAGAAGGTCAAGCATCCTTGCTAGAATAAAAGACATGTTACCTTCAACACTAAAGCCCCCCAAGGGGCAGCCCTCAGTCTCCTTTGTGTAGCTCCCAGCTTTGAGATTCCTGTGAGGCTCCATGTACCTCCACATGCAACCAGCTCTTCTCATGATGAGCTCCTCTCTAATTTCATGTCCCAGATGGAGTCATCTCTTCAGGGAAGACTTCCATGAGCAACCGACCTAGAGCAGACACCCTTCATTTGTTAGTTTCTATCTTAGCCCTTTTTAAAATC
The DNA here is from genome assembly GCA_006410615.1 of Neotragus moschatus. Lineage (NCBI taxonomy): Eukaryota > Metazoa > Chordata > Mammalia > Artiodactyla > Bovidae > Neotragus > Neotragus moschatus. Next base: position 781,543 of record SJYA01000487.1, read on the forward strand.
AGAGCACTTATTAAATGGAACTGGGCTTCCTGGGTGGCTCAAATGGTAAAGAATCTGCCTGCAATGCAGGAGACCTAGGTTTGATCCCTGATTCAGGAAGATCCCTTGGAGAAGGAAATGGCTACTTTTTCCAGTATTCTTGCCTGGAGAATTCCATGGATAGAGAGAGGATCCTCGGGGGCTACAGTTAACAGGGTCACAAAGAGCTGGACACGACCGAGCAACTAACACTTTCAATACTTTTTCACATGACTTGAAATTATTTTATGAGACTTCTTACTTCTATTTCTCTTTTAATTAAAATGTAAGCGGCATCCCTCTGACCCTGTTTCTGGTTCATGGTGCTGTTCCCTTCCTTTTTCAGAGCCTGGCAAAACAAATAAGTTGCTCAACAAAAGTATATTTAATGAATGAGTGAATTAGATAAATACCTATGGAACATTTAAAAATAAGCCATAGTTTTAGCTACAAGGAAAATTTTATTTCCTTGGAAATAATATATGTTCTTTGAAAGCAATATAATACTCTAGAAATTTGTCACAAAAAGAGAGCAAAAAATGAAGTTTATATAATCTATCTCTACATAACTATATCCCTTATAAGTAACTCAAAGTAAAATTACTAGTGAAATTACATCTATTAGAAATGGATGGAGAGCAAAAACAACACAGATAAACCCTATATGCTTTATAAATTATCTCGTTACTGAATAAATCATGGCTGGGATCCAAAGAAAAAGCAACTATTTCCAACTAAGATCATGTTCTAGAAGAAGACCTTAATAGGAATGACCATTTGACAAACCACAGTTTGTAGTATAGGTTCTATTTGTGCCTGTAGCAGCTTTATAGCTAATAGTGGTGAGATACTTAAAGATCAGTTGAATGCTAATTATTGAATACATATTTGCTTATATAATCATGTGCTCTTTTTAATAACTAAATTATTCTGGTACAGAATAAAAGCTGTGAAAGGGACTAAAGGTCTATCAATAGTAACCTGATCCTATAGATACTCATGTTAGAACTCTGTTTCTGAGGACCAGTCCAACATAGCACACACTTCCTATATGACATACTGTTCCTTCCTTAATAACTCTTTTTTATTTTAATAATTGCTCAATGTCTCTCTAGGAATGTTGCATAAATAAGTGTGCCAAATATTTATCCGAGTTCAGTCTTGCACTTACTCTGCCTTGTGCTATGGGCTGAAAACTTAAAATTATATTTCTTAGACTACTTTGCCAGCTGTTCACAGGTTAGGTTCTGCCAAAGTGAGGCACTTGTGCTAGACTGAAATTTAAAGAGAAGGCATCATTATTATTTCTGCTGTGGCTTCTGCATAGCAGGCTACTGGAGATGCTCTGGTGGTACTGGGGGAAGGCCAGCACTTCAGACCAATGGGGGCTCCAAGGTCTCGCTCTATTGTCCTGTGGCCTCCTAGCCACCTGCTTGTCTGACTTAGTGGTATTTGCATCACACTCCCTGTGGACACAGCAGCCACCCTAGAGATGGACTCTGAATAAACTCCTTTCCTTTTCACTGCCTGACCCTTCTAACACTTTGAGAACCAGTTCCTCTATTTAGTGCTCTCTGTTTCAAATAACTAGAGTGGTTTCAGTTTCTCAGCCTGAATGGATATAGTATGAGATACAGAGGAATTCAACGACTTGAAAAGGTTATAGAATATAGATACTGTTAGGCTGCATCCCATAATGCTGCAATCCATGTCATTGCCTAGCTGTTAGCCACAGAGACATCGATTTACTGAATGGGAAATCTTACAAGTTAAAGGCAAAGGTCTATCATAGAGGGCATGGTGTCAGAAAGGTTCCTTGGTTGCCAAGGTGACTGCCGGCCCACATGCTTCTCAGAAGCTCTTGCCCACAGCTATTGTTTCCTGTTGATGATCAAACATACTGGAGTCCTGGTTCAGGGCTAGAACAATCATTAGCTGGGAGGGGTGTGGGGGGTGGGAGGGTCTGCCTGATCATGCAGATGGTTACTGATTAAACTTTCCTGGACTTTGGAGGGGAAGGCAATCATGCCCTTAAGATAAGGGTGAGGCAGGTAGAGCAGGGATTGTACAGAGAATAAGACAGCAGCCATTTTATGGGTCCTGCTTAGACAGATATGAAATCTGAATATATTATGAAGTGTTGCAGTTAAGAGCTTGGGCAATAGTGGTAACTATTATTTATTCTATTTACTGAACAATAGTAACATTTAAAAATTACTCTCAACTAGTATTTAACTACAAGGATTTCTTAGTTTTAGGAGAAACAAAAGTTGGAATGTCTAACTATATATGGGCTCTTCCATTTCTTTCATTATCTAACTAATTGGATTAGGACAACTCTGGTAATCTACAACATTCTTTTTGTTCATAGCCCTTTGAATCTATTAGGAAATTAGGTTTCCTTTGGCATGTAAAATTTTTACTAGTTAGGGTTTTAAGAACACCTTCCTAAAATTAGCTCTTGTAAGAAAAATATTCTTGGAAATATATTTACCAAGAATACATGACTGAAGATAAATATTCATCTCAGTGATATTATTTTTATAATCATACCAACTTGTATCAAAATGTACTCCTTGGAGAGCTTCAGACATTACCTTATTCACTGCCAGGGAGTCCATTAATTCTGAAGAGGTTTTTAACTTTTGCCAAAAATTAATATTCCCTAGCTTTGTCTTTACCATTTGTAGATTACACCAGAAACCAAAAGGTGCCTCGGTTACTGGGGAAGGAGGTTGGAATGAGTATGGAGTGAGGTGAGGAAAATATTTTAACAAGAGGTTAAATAGAGTGGAGTTATATGTGAAATGAGTGTCATAAAAGTTATAAAATGCATAGTTTTTGCAAGTAAAAAGCTTACCTATTATTTGAAATTGTGTATTATTTTTTAAAGTATATTCTTCATATATACAGATCTATTTCAGGTCCCTAGTGTTTGTAAGATAAGTACAGAACTGTAATACCATACACATTACCCCAAGAACCATATACTTCAGCCTAAAGTGTAAGAACTGTCCTGCTGAGCAAATGGTTCCTGGCAGTGGGAATAATGTTATATGAACTATTTTTAGTGGATGGATGTGTCACAAAGCTTTTCAAGAAATATATACTTTAAAACCTAAAGCGAAAAAAGTGTGTGCTGTTCCTCTAAATAGAATAGCTAATACAGAAAATAGAAACGAGTTAATTTCAGTTCTTAAAATTTCATGACAAGTCTGCTGGAAATTTTTGTGGAGTTTGGTGTTGAAAACTTGGCACAAGACTTGAGAATTTATATTTTAAAGATGTCTTGCATCCTTTCATATAGACCAAACGAATTGTGGTGAGGGAAAAAAAAAGAAAAATCAGCCTTCTATTTTCTGGATGCAGATTTGAAAGCTAAAACAAATTCTCTTATTAATGTTTAATGTCTCAATTTTTTAATTGTTAAAAATACATGTCAGTTCAGTTCAGTTGCTCAGTCTTGTCCGTCTCTTTGCCACCCCATGAATCGCAGCACACCAGGCCTCCCTGTCCATCACCAGCTCCCGGAGTTCATTCAGACTCACGTCCATCGAGTCCGTGATGCCACCCAGCCATTTCATCCTCTGTCTTCCCCTTCTCCTCCTGCCCTTAATCCCTCCCGGCATCAGGGTCTTTGCCAATGAGTCAACTCTTCGCATGAGGTGGCCAAAGTATTGGAGTTTCAGCTTCAGCATCAATCCTTCCAATGAATACCCATGACTGATCTCCTTTAGGATGGACTGGTTGGATCTCCTTGCAGTCCAATACATGTAAATAAAGCTATAAAATAAAACTTTCAAAATTGAATTATGAGACATCTAAATTTATAGTCCTCAAACAACTCATAATTGGGGGCACTATCTTAACCCATTCAGGGTTTTTATTCTCGATTATATGAGACCCAGGCAGTAAAGAAACCTCTGTTATTAGGGTGTGTGCTTGCGTGCTAAGTTGCTTCAGTTGCATCTGACTCTTTGTGACCCCATGGACTATAGCCCACCTGGCTCCTCTGTCCATGGGATTCTCCAGGCAAGAATACTGGAGGGGTGTGCCATGGCTTTCTATAGGGGATCTTCCCAACCCAGGGATCGAACCATGATCTCCTGCATTGCAGATATATTCTCTACTGTCTGAGCCACTGAGGAAGCTTGTTAATAGGGTATCCCTACTCTGTTTACAAGCAAGTAAAATCTGCAGAAGTCTTCATGGCCTTCATAAAACATCTCTGGTCTTGTCCAACAGCAGAAAGAGCCAGTGGCAAATGGCCTTTTTCTCATGGGGAGAACCACCTCTTCCTAGGGTTTTCAACCACTGATGAAACCTAAACATTTTACTTTTGAACTACAGTGTTGGAGAAGACTCTTGAGAGTCCATTGGACTGCAAGGAGATCAAACCAGTCAATCCTAAAGGAAATCAGTCCTGAACATTCACTGGAAGAATTGATGCTGAAGCTGAAACTCCAATACTTCAGCCACCTGATGCAAAAAATTAACTCATTTGAAAAGACCCTGATGCTGAGAAAGATTGAAGGTGGGAGGAGAAGGGGACAACAGAGGATGAGATGGTTGGATGGCATCATGGACTCAATGGACATGAGTTTGAGCAAGCTCTGGGAGTTGGTGATGGACAGGGAAGCCTGGCATCCTGCAGTCTATGAACTCACAAATCGTCAAACATGACTGAGTGACTGAATTGAACTGAAACAATATACAGAATTCTAGCTAAAATGCATACTGGAAGTAGAAATATATAAAAGGAGTGGGAAAGAAGATAGTGAATAATCATGTACAGCACATGTATAGAATAAGTGCTGTGTAAGTTTTATTTGATCATGCTGCTGCTGCTAAGTCGCTTCAGTTGTGTCCAACTCTGTGCAACCCCATAGACAGCAGCCCATCAGGTTCCACTGTCCCTGGGATTCTCCAGGCAAGAACACTGGAGTGGGTTGCCATTTCCTTCTCCAATGCATGAAAATGAAAAGCAAACAGTGAAAGTGAAGTCGCTCAGTCAGTCTGACTCTTCATGACCCCATGGACTTCAGCCTAGCAGGCTCCTCCATCCATGGGATTTTCCAGGCAAGAGTACTGGAGTGGGGGTGCCATTGCCTTCTCCGTGTTTAATCATAAGTAGTTGAAATATATAGTATATATCCTCAGCCATTTTCCATAGTTGATTTGTTTGTTTATTTGCTTTTTTAACCAATAGGAGATTTGTTATGGAGTGCTCTTGGGGAAAACACTTGTGGGAGGTAAGGAAAGAGAGCAAGATTGGGCAAAGGGAAACTGCCTTAAGAAAGCTATCACCTGACTTTGCTGGGAATCTCAAAATGGCATAACCTTCAGAGTTATCCTAAAAGCAGGATCAAAAATGTCAGGTCTTTATACCATGCCAACTAAGCACTGCTTATTTTCTGCCTTGAGAATGAAGAATGATGTTAGGTAAGGCATGCATGCATGCAAACTAAGTTGCTTCAGTCGTGTCCAACTCTGTATGACCCCATAAATGGCAGCCCATCAGGATCCTCTGTCCACAGAGGACTTCTTGCCTGGAGAGGTAAGAATACTGGAGTGGGTTGCCATTTAGGTAAGGCAGATCTCACCTAAGGCAATCCTCAAAGGGGCTGCTAAGTGAAGGATGACTGCTAGCAACATTTCCAGTAATTGAGATAACAAAGCCTTTAATGATGAAGACAGTCTAAGTGATAAAGCCCAACTTCCCTACAGACCACTCTCTGTGTGACTCAGATCCATTTTAAAACTTATAATTTTCAATTGGTGAAAATTGCTCTACAATTTTGTGCTGATTTCTTCCATACAGCAATATGAAAGTCATAATTACACACACACACACACACACACACCCCTTTCCTCCTGAGCCTCTCTCCCCTCCCTCCCCTCCCCCGTTCCACCCTTCTAGGTCATCACAAGTGCCAGGCTGGGCTTCCTATGTTATGTATCACTTTCCCACTAGTTATCTATTTTAACACGACAGGGTATGTATGTCAACTCTACTTCTCCGTTCATCCCACCCTCACCTTTCCCCACTGGGTGCACAAGTCTGTTCTCTACCATTTTCCTCATACTAGTTTTCTAGATTCCATATATATGCATTAGGATATTATACTGGCTTTTCTCTTTCAGACTAACTTCACTCTGTATAAAAGGCTCTTGGTTAATCCACCTAACAACAACTGACTCAAATTCATTCTTTTTAATGGCTGAGTAATATTCCCATTATATGAATGTACTACAACTTCTTTATTTATCTGTTGATAGACGTGTGTTGCTTCTATGTTCTGGATATTGTAAATATTGCTATTATGAACATTAGGGTGACATGTCTTTTAGAACTGTGGTTTTCTCAGGGTATATGCCCAGTAGTGGGGTTGCTGGACCATATGGTAGTTTTACTCCTAGTTTTTTTTTTTTTTTTCTTTAAGGAATCTACATATTGTTTTCCATTATGGTTACATTAGTTTACATTCCCACCAGTGTAAGAGGGTTCCCTTTTCTCCACATCCTCTCCAACATTTATTATTTGCAGATATTTTGATGATGATGGCCATTCTGACTAGTGTGAGATTATCACCTCACTGCAGTTTTGATTTGCATTTCTCTGTCAGGAAGCAACAGTTAGAACCAGACATGGAACAACAGACTGATTCCAAATAGGAAAAGGAGCACATCAAGGCTGTATATTGTCACCCTGCTTATTTAACTTATATGAAGAGTACATTATGAGAAACACTGGGCTAGAAGAAGCACAAGCTGGAATCAAGATTTCTGGGAGAAATACCAATAACCTCAGATANGGACATGACTGAGTGACTGAACTAACTGAACTGACTGGCCATCTGTATGTCTTCTTTGGAGAAATATCTGTTTAGGTCTTCTGCCCATTTTTTGATTGGGTTGTTTATTTTTCTGATATTGAGCTATATGAGCTGCTTATATATTTTTGAGATTAACTCTTAGTCAATTGCTCCATTTGTAATTATTTTCTCCTCTTCTGGGGGTTGTCTTTTTATCTTGTTTATAGTTTCTTTTGCTGTGCAAAGTGTTTAAGTTCTATTAAGTCCCATTTATTTTTGTTTTTATTTCTATTAATATAGGAAGTAGGTCAGACAGAATCTTGCTGTGATTGATGTCAAAGAGTGTACTGCCTATGTTTTCCTCTTTCCTCTAAGAGCTTTATAGTTTCTGGCCTTACATTTAAGTCGTAAATCATTTTGATTTTATTTTTGTGTATGGTGTTAGGAAGTGTCCTAATTTAATTCTTTTTCATGTAGCTGTCCAGTTTTCCCAGCTCAAATAAGGACTGAGATGTCTTTATAGAATTCTAATGGACCTGTCTTCCTGATGTCTTGATCTTCAATTGTGAAAGTTCTGGACCTTGGTCATCATATCTTTCTCAATCCATTTATGTTAAAATTGCAAAGGGAGCAAAAGGTGGCACTGAAATTGGTAACTTCAGCAATACCAATATGCTCAAATATTCCTGTTGTATAGTGCAGCCCACCTCCTCTTCTTGTCTGCTAGTTCCTTGACACAGGAGCTTAAGTGCTTAAACGGCAATTATAGTTTATAGTTTAATGGTACTCTTTCTGTGTCTTTGAGAGAAGTATTCTCTAGAAGATGCATTTATTATTTTGTTAGAAATGTAAAATATTTTGGAAGAATTTCCAACCCAGAATCTTTTAAGAGTGAAAGTGAATAATAATGTTCTATACGTTTAGTGTAAGCATCTAGGACTCACTAAAAACAATTATGCAACTGTTGCTAGAGAAGAAAATCTTACTTAACATAGTAATACATGGTTTTATTTTTATGAAATGATTGATTTTTCTGTATTTTATTATGTTATCAATGATTATAAAGGGCATATTAATATAGGGTAAAGATATCCTTTCTTATGTTTATACATATGTGTATACATGTTAGAACAACTATGCAAATTAAGCTTTTGGTAAGTCAATGAGCATTCAGAGCTTCTGTGTTTTCACCAAAAGTTATCAAAAAAAAGACTTTAGAGAAATATTAACATTATTATTTGTAATTGTAGAAGAGGAAGATAACAGAAATAATGAATCCATTGTAAATATACTAAGAAATTCCTGCTTTATGCATGAATTTTGGATGAATACTTAAGATATATTTCATTGATTAGATTTAAAAAATATATTGCTCATCCAATATTAACAAGATGAATGCTTTGGAATATTCCAGGATATTGACTGAGTCAACTTCCTCTTTGGGGCAATGAGGCAAAAAGGAAGAAAACTAACAGACTACAATATTAAAAAACAGGTATTGGCATTCAAGTATTTATGAAACCTAGAAAACTATAGATATATACATGTAAGAAGAAATTGACTTTTTTTGAAAAAGATCGATGTACCTTGTATTCACTATAAACTGGGTATCTTGAACTGGAATACAATCTCTTATGGTTTAAGGAGTAAAGGTCTAGAATTTTTGACTACTGAGTTACTTTTATAATTTTTGTGTTTTCTTATATTTTTGCTGTATCTTTCCAGTGGATTTATTTTTATCCTTCCATTTATTTAATTAAACATCAAGTTAACTATCTAGTTCTTTCAGTTTCTTGTGCAAATATAGAAGCTTCCCCACAATGTTTATGTAGAGTCAGCTAGGCAAAATATTGGCACTTTGCCAGCATCTGGGTGATAAATGTGAATGTTGCACTCTCCAAACATTTCTTATAAATGCTTTGTATGTAACTGTAGAAAGATAATGTATTTATGCAATTGGATATTTTATGTTTTTCACCCTTAACTTTGGGGAATGAACATTCCTATAAAGCCAGAAGAGCACACTATAGAATTTTATTAACATTTTATGGGTGAATTAAGTGACTGTAACTAAAAAGAAGTAACACAACACTAATTGCCACTTGTTTTGAGTCCAAATTTTATCACAGAAAAGCAGTATCATCTCTATTCCCTTTTTAGGGGCTCTTTATTTTTCTAATTATTTCTTGTTTCTTATATTTATTTTTGATATGATTTTCTTAAACTTTTCTAGCAAATTGGATCTCTAACTCTAGTATTGTTATAAGAGAACTTTTATTGAGAGTATCACTAGAAAATTCTAAGCATTCATTTTTTCCTATTTAGAGTTCAGTCATTCAGCCTTAATAACAAGGTGCTTATAACAAGTAGCATATAAAAACTATCAAAAAGAGTCTATTATTCCTGGTAAGTGAGAATGGATGAGGTGGTTTTTCATGAAAAAGCTGAGGCAGAGTCAGAGGTATAAACAAGGTAACATTTCTTCAAAAGCATAAGTAACAAGTACTCATAGATGGAAAGATACAAGGGTTAGAGCAGTAGATCTGAGATACTCTTGAAAATTGTGATTCGCCCCTGTAACATAGTGATTCATAAACAAGACAGAATCTATCCTGGGATGTTTGGCTTCTTCTAAACATTTTAAAATCAGTGGTAACAGTCTATCTTCATCATAGGTGATTTTATCATAAGAAATTACATCAATCAAATATTTACTATTGAATAATTCTTCCATGATTTGTGCATTTTCTTTTTCAAGGAAGCAGGAAACGTAGGTCCCAACTCAACCATCAATAACTCAGAGAAGATTTAGTAAACTTAGTGATCATTTCACTCTCTAAATGTTAGATTATTGTAGCTACATTGATATCCACTTCTTGATATTTATCACAGCTTCAATTTTACATTTTATCAGCTTTGATGGCTTCCCTCTCTCTAGATTGTGAGGTAACAGGAATTTTGCTCCTGGGTTTTATTTTCTTTCTTTTTGGGAGCAGTAAGATGGTGGTTTCATCATTCTACAGCTAGTGAATAGTAGAATGCATAGCAAATGAAAGGCAAATAAAATGTTTTTACCTCATTGAATGAATAATAAATAAGAATTGAAAATCATTACTGATTTTAATGAACTAGGTAGCTGTCAAGTTGAAAATTGAAGAGGATCAAATCAACATGGCCTTATGTAGTTAATTTTATCATCTCCTCTCAAAACATCAGAAAAAAAAATACCAGTGAAACATAAAGCATATAAACAATATTTTTAAAGGATTAGCTGTGCTAAATAAAACCAATAACTCAACAAAATGTTAAACACATCTGAATAACAAAAATGGAAAAAAAAATCAGCGAGCTGGGCATATGCCTCACCTTTTGAAAGCTGAAAAAATGATGGATGTGGGTGGATAATGGATAAAAAGCACCACACAGGTTACAAGGTTCAAAACAAAGGTGGAAAACATGAAAATAGGGAAGTAATGGCCTGTGTAAGACAAATATAAAGATTTCCATAATCATATGAGATCAGTAGCCTAGGTATAGACATTGCTAAAGCTTCCGAGGTGATTCTATTGTATAATCAAGGTTAAGAACTACTGACTAAGAAAAGTTATTGTCACATATAGACATACTTTGTTTTACTGTGCTTTGAAAAGAATGCATCATCTACAAATTTAAGGTTAGTGTCAACCTCCAACCAACAAGGCTCTTAGTGCCACTTCTTCCAACATTTCTTCACTTCACGTCTGTGTCATATTTTAGTGATTCTCACACATTTGAAAGTTTTTCATTATTATTACTGTATTTATTATAGTGCTCTGCAATCACTGATCTTTTAAAAAGAAATTTTTATTGGGGTATAGTTGATACAATATTATGTTAGTTTCTGCTGTACAGCAAAGTGAATTGGTTATACATATACATATATCCACTCTTTTTTTAGACTCCTTTCCCATAGGCCATTACAGAGTATTGAGAAAAGTTTCCTGTGCTATATAGTAAGTCCTTATAGTTATCCATTTTATATGTACTAGTATGTATACGTCAATCTCAATCTCCCAATTCACCCTTCCTCTCCCTTGTCCCCTGGTAACTATAAGTTTTCCACATCTGTAACTCTATTTCTATTTTGTAGATAAGTTCATCTGTATCCTTTTTTAGATTCCACATATAAGTGATATCACATATTTGTCCTTCTCTGTCTGACTTACTTCACCCAGTGTGACAATTTTTGATGTCATACTGCAAAAGATTAAGATTTGCCGAAGGCTCATGATGGTTAGTATTTTAGCAATAAAGCATTTTAAAATTAAGGTNTGTATCCTTTTTTAGATTCCACATATAAGTGATATCACATATTTGTCCTTCTCTGTCTGACTTACTTCACCCAGTGTGACAATTTTTGATGTCATACTGCAAAAGATTAAGATTTGCCGAAGGCTCATGATGGTTAGTATTTTAGCAATAAAGCATTTTAAAATTAAGGTATATGCATTTTTGCCTCTTGATGAAAGTGAAAGAGGAGAGTGAAAAAGTTGGCTTAAAGCTCAACCTTCAGAAAACGAAGATCATGGCATCTGGTGCTATCACTTCATGGGAAATAGATGGGAAACAATGGAAACAGTGACAGACTATATTTTTGGGGGACTGCAAAGTCACTGCAGATGGTGACTGCAGCCATGAAATTAGAAGAGGCTAACTTCTTGGATGAAAAGCTCTGACCAACCTAGACAACACATTAAAAAGCAGAGACATTACTTTGTCAACAAAGGTCCATCCAGTAAAGGCTATGGTTTTTCCTGTAGTCATGTATGGATGTGAGAGTTGGACTATAAATAAAGCTGAGCACTGAAAAATTGATGTTTTTGAACTATGGTGTTGGAGAAGACTCTTGAGAGTCCTTTGGACTGCAAGGAGATCCAAACAGTCCATCCTAAAGAAAAATCAGTCCTGAATATTCAGTGGAAGGACTGATGGTGAAGCGGAAACTCCAAAACTTTAGTCACCTGATGTGAAGAACTGACTCATTTGAAAAGACCCTGATGCTGGGAAAGATTGAAGGCAGTGGGAGATTGAAGAAGGGGATGACAGAGAATGAGATGGTTGGATGGAATCACTGACTCAATGGACGTGAGTTTGAGTAAACTCTGGGAGTTGATGATGGACAGGGAGGCCTGGAATGCTGCAGTTCATGGAGTCACAAAGACTCAGACACAACTGAGTGACTGAACTGAACTGAATTGATATGCAGTTTTTAGACATAATGCCTTTGCACATTTAATGCACTACAGTATAGTGTAAGCATAATTTTTATGTGCACTGGAAAATCAAGAAATTTGTGTGACTTTCTTTATGGCAGTTGTTTGAAACCCAACCCACAGTATCTTTAAGGTTTGCTTGTACCTAACAAAGTATGTACAGTCTCTGTAAAACATCTGCTACAAATATAAAAATGGATTCTTCATTCATGTAATTCAGAAAATAAGAAATTTTGGCCATAAATGACCATAAAGTGAAATCGTGTAAAAATGTATTCCAGTTAAGTAGTAATCAGAGAAATGAACATTAAAATATTGTTGAAAATTATTTCATATTCAGATATTCATTTGGAATAAAGAACTTTAAATGTTAGGATGTAGAGAAATAATGGAAATGTTTTTAGATTGCTAATGCTAATGTGGAATAAAATTACTGAAGAATGTTTTGAGTTAAGACTAAAGGCTTGAATAGTTTTTAAATAAATTTTGGCAAGAATATTTTATTGATAACGCAGTATTTTTCAAAATATTAGATCATAGCAGAAAGCATATGATTTTAGGTGGTACCAGTTTTAGGTTTGATCATTTGGCTATGTAAGTTACAATCAGATAGTTTCTTTCTAAAAGCTTCAAGGTTGCATTAGAAAGTAATCTAAGAGGCAATGTGCAAGCATTTGCTTCTCATAAGCCTTCCACTTCATAATTTATCATCAATTAATGGCACTGAGTATGAATCAATTATTTCATTGTGGGTTGCAAAATTGTTATTTTCTGATTTTTTCACTTTTTCTCTATTAGCTGGCATTCTTATTTTTATTACAGTATAGTTGCTTTACAGTGTTGTGTTAGTTTCTGCTGTGTAGCAAAATGAATCAGTTATATGCATACATATATCCATTCTTTTTTAGATTTCCTTCTCATTGTGGTCTTCCCTGGCGGCTCAGACGGTAGAGCTTCTGCCTACAATGCGGGAGATCCAGGTTCAATCCCTGGGTCGGGAAGATCTCCTGGAGAAGGAAAAGGCAACCCACTCCAGTACGCTTGCCTGGAAAATTCCATGGATGGAGGAGCTGCCTGGTAGGCTATAGTCCATGGGGTCGCAGAGAGTCGGACACGATAGAGTGACTTTAATGTCAATGTCTCATTGCGGTCACCACAGAGCACTGAGTAGAGTTCTCTGTGCTGTACAGAAGGTCCTCATTAGTTATCAATTTTATGCATAGTAGTGTATATATATGGAGAAAGCAATGGAAACCCACTCCAGTACTCTTGTCTGGAAAATCACATGGACAGAGGAGCCTGGTAGGCTGCAGTCCATGGGGTCGCTGAGGGTCGGACACGACTGAGTGACTACACTTTCACTTTTCACTTTCATACATTGGAGAAGGAAATGGCAACCCACTCCAGTGTTCTTGATCGGAGAATCCCAGGGACGGGGGAGCCTGGTGGGCTGCTGTCTATGTGGTCGCACAGAGTTGGACACGACTGAAGGAACTTAGCATCAGCAGCAGCAGCAGTTGTGTATATATGTCAACCCCAGTCTCCCAATTCATCTCGCATTTGTTTTGTTCACCTCTGACTCTATTTCTGCTTTGTCAGTTAGTTCATCTGTACTATTTTTCTGGATTCCACCTATAAGCAATACTGTATGATACTTATTTTTAGCTTGTATTATTACCAAAGGAGTAGGAGGGCACAGGAACCCACTCCAGTATTTTTTCCTGGACGATCCGATGGACAGAGAAACACGGCGGCCAAGTCCAAAGGGTCTCAAAGAGTTAGACAAAAAAGGAGTACATCAAGGCTGTATATTATCATGCTGCTTATTTAACTTATATGCAGAGTTCAGTTCAGTTCAGTCACTCAGTAGTGTCTGACTCTTTGCGACCCCATGAATTTCAGCACGCCAGGCCTCCCTGGCCATCACCAAATACCGGAGTTCACTCAGACTCGCGTCCATCGAGTCAGTGATGCCATCCAGCCATCTCATCCTCTGTTGTCCCCTTCTCCTCCTGCCCCTAATCCCTCCCAGCATCAGAGTCTTTTCCAATGAGTCAACTCTTCCCATGAGGTGGCCAAAGTACTAGAGTTTCAGCTTTAGCATCATTTCCTCCAAAGAAATCCCAAGTTTGATCTCCTTCAAAATGGACTGGTTGGATCTCCTTGCAGTCCAAGGTACTCTCAAGAGTCTTCTCCAACACGACAGTTCAAAAGCATCAATTTTTTGGCACTCAGCTTTCTTCACAGTAAAACTCTCACATCCGTACATGAGTACTGGAAAAACCATAGTTATGACAAAATGGACCTTAGTCAGCAAAGTAATGTCTCTGCTTTTGAATATGCTATCTAGGTTGGTCATAACTTTTCTTCCAAGGAGTAAGCGTCTTGTAACTTCATGCCTACAGTCACCACCTGCAGTGATTTTGGAGCCCCAAAAAATGAAGTCTGACACTGTTTCCACAGTTTCCCCATCTATTTCCCATGAAGTGATGGGACTGGATGCCATGATCTTTGTTTTCTGAATGTTGAACTTTAAGCCAATTTTTTCACTCTCCTCTTTTACTTTCATCAAGAGGCTTTTTTCTTCCTCTTTACTTTCTGCCATAAGGGTGGTGTCATCTGCATATCTGAGGTTGTTGATATTTCTCCCGGCAATCTTGATTCCAGCTTGTGTTTCTTCCAGTCCAGCGTTTCTCATGATGTACTCTGCATAGAAGTTAAATAAGCAGGGTGACAATATACAGCCTTGACGTACTCCTTTTCCTATTTGGAACCAGTCTGTACCATGTGCAGTTCTAACTGTTGTTTCCAGATGTTCAAGCTGGATTTAGAAAAGGCCGAGGAACCAGAGGTCAAATTACCAACATCCGGTGGATCATCCGAAAAGCAAGTGAGTTCCAGAAAAACCTCAACTTTTGCTTTATTGACTGCGCCAAAGCCTTTGACAAAGTGTGGGAAATTCTTCAAGAGATGGGAATACCAGACCACCTGACCTGCCTCCTGAGAAATCTGTGTGCAGGTCAAGAAGCAACAGTTTGAACTGCACATTGAACAATATACTGGTTCCAAATTCGGAAAAGAATCTATCAAAGCTATATATTGTCAGCCTGCTTATTTAATTTATATGCAGAGTAAATCATGTTACATGCTGGGCTGGATGAAGCTCAAGCTGGTGTCAAGATTGCCAGGAGAAATATCAATAACCTCAGATATGCAGAGGATACCACCCTTATGGCGGAAAGCAAGGAAGAACTAAAGAGCCTCTTGATGAAAGTAAAAGAGGAGAGGGCAAAAGTTGGCTTTAAAACTCAACATTCAAAAAACTAAGATCATGACATCTGGTCCCATTACTTCATGGCAAATAGATGGAAATGCAAACAGCTTTTTTTGGCTCCAAAATCTCTGCAGAGGGTGACTTCATCCATGAAATTAAACGATACTTGTTCCTTGGGAGAAAAGCTATGACCAACCTAGATAGCATATTAAAAAACAGAGACATTACTTTCCTGATAAAGGTCCGTCTAGTCAAAGCTATGGTTTTTCCAGTGGTCATGTATGGATGTGAGAGTTGGAATATAAAGAAAGCTGAGCACAGAAGAACTGATGCTTTTGAACTGTGGTGTTGGAGAAGACTCTTGAGAGTCCCTTGGGCTACAAGGATATCCACCCAGTCCATCATAAAGGAAATCAGTCCTGAATATTCATTGAAAGGACTGATGTTGAAGCTGAAACTCTGATACTTTGGCCACCTGATGTGGAGAACTGACTCATTGGAGAAGACCTTGATGCTGGGCAAGATTGAAGGCAGGAGGAGAAGGGGACGACAGAGGGTAAGATGGTTGGATGGCATCACTGACATGATGGACATAAGTTTGAGTAAGCTCCAGGAGTTGGTGATGGTCAGGGAAACCTGGCATGCTGCAGTCCATGGGGTCACAAAGAGTCAGATACAGCTGAGCGACTCTACTGAACTGATGTACATATGTTTTGACCATTATTTATTTTTGGCTGCGCTGAGTCTTTGTTGCTGTGTGGACTTTTCCCCAGTTTTGGTGAGCAGGGGATGCTCTCTAGCTGCGATGTGCAGGCTTCTCTCTGTGGTGGCTTCTCTTACTGCAGATAATGAGCTCTGGGAGCGCGGGCTTCAGTAGGTGCTGCACACGGGCTTAGTTGTCGTGGTTCCTGGGCTCTGGAGCACAGGCTCAGTAGCTGTGGGGCATGGGCTTAGTTGTTCTGCAGCTAATCTGATCTTAGTTGATCTTAGTTGATCTTAGTTGATCTGTGGGATCTTCCTGGATCAGGGATCGAACCTGTGTCTCCAGCATTAGCAGACAGATTTTTTACCACTGAATGACCAGGGAAGCCCTGTTTTGAAGGTAGCATTATATATTAATTGTTTTATGGTTATCAGTCATTATAATATATATCTGTGATAGTGCTTACTTAAATACAAGACTTAGTAAGTTTTAATTTCTGTCTTTTCATAAGTACCTTCCTTTGTCTTGGTATTAATATGGGAGTTAATCAAGCTTTTATCATTTCACAAAAGAATGACTGAGACTAATTTTTTCCTTAAAATGTCTGGGGAAAAATGTGTGCATATGCAGTTTAGAAAACTTGAAATACATGAATATATCCTTCTCTTTCACATTTCTGTACACATATCATTAGATTTCAGTGGTCATGTATGGATATGAGAGTTGGACTGTGAAGAAAGCTGAGCACTGAAGAACTGATGCTTTTGAACTGTGGTTTTGGAGAGGACTCTTAAGAGTCCCTTGGACTGCAAGGAGATCCAACCAGTCCATTCTAAAGGAGATCAGCCCTGGGTGTTCTTTGGAGGGAATGATGCTGAAGCTGAAACTCCAGTACTTTGGCCACCTCATGCAAAGAGTTGACTCTTTGGAAAAGACTCTGATGCTGGGAGGGATTGGGGGCAGGAGGAAAAGGGGACGACAGAGGATGAGATGGCTGGATGGCATCACTGACTTGATGCACGTGAGTTTGCGTGAACTCTGGGAGCTGATGATGGACAGGGAGGCCTGGTGTGCTGCAATTCATGGGGTCACAAAGAGTCGGACACGACTGAATGAATGAACTTAACTGAACTGAACTGAACTGAGTTTTCCTTATGGGAAATAAAAACAATTCATAACAATCTCACTATGAAACATCCTAATGGGGACGTGGGGGAGAGGAGTAACCAGTCTTAACCCAGCTCCCTAGAGTCCTCCCAACCCCTGGATTAACTCTGAGCAGCTGGACTGAGATTTCATAATTTATCTGGATTCTTCAGTTTGCAGTTTAAAGAGTGTCAACCCAAGCCCAGTCTCTATAGCACAAAGAGCTGTCTTCTACAGAGAACTCAGATTCTGACTTACTGAGCAGATACTGTGTGGAAGTCACTGAAGCAGGTGCAGTTTGGGGAGGATTTNGAGTTATTTCTCCACTGACCTCCAGTAGCATATTGGGCACCTACTGACCTGGGGAGTTCCTCTTTCAGTATCCAATCATTTTGCCTTTTCATACTGTTCATGGGTTCTCAAGGCAAGAATACTGAAGTGGTTTGCCATTCCCTTCTCCAGTGGACCAGATTCTGTCAGACCTCTCCACCATGACCCGTCTTGGGTTACCCCAAGGGCATGGCTTAGTTTCATTGAGTTACACAAGGCTGTGGTCAGATTACATCATGAGAAACGCTGGACTGGAAGAAACATGAGCTGTAATCAAGATTGCCGGGAGCAATATCAATAACCTCAGATATGCAGATGACACCACCCTTATGACAGAAATTGAAGAGCAACTACAAAGCCTCTTGATGAAAGTAAAAGAGGAGAGTGAAAAAGTTGGCTTAAAGCTCAACATTCCGAAAACGAAGATCATGGCATCTGATCCTATCACTTCATGGGAAATAGATGGGGAAACTGGAAACAGTGTCAGACTGTATTTTTGGGTTCCAAAATCACTGCAGGTGGTGACTGTAGCCATAAAATTAAAAGACGCTTACTCCTTGGAAGAAAAGTTATGAGCAACCTAGATAGCATATTCAAAAGTAGAGACATTACTTTGCCAACTAAGGTCCGTCTAGTCAAGGCTATAGTTTTTCCAGTGGTCATGTATGGATGTGAGAGTTGGACTGTGAAGAAGGCTGAGTGCCAAGGAATCGATGCTTTTGAACTGTGGTGTTGGAGAAGACTCTTGAGAGTCCCTTGGACTGCAAGGAGACATAACCAGTCCTTTCTGAAGGAGATCAACGCTGGAATTTCTTTGGAGGAAATGATGCTAAAGCTGAAACTCCAGTACTTTGGCCACCTCATGGAAGAGTTGACTCATTGGAAAAGACTCTGATGCTGGGAGGGATTGGGAGCAGGAGAAGGGTACAATTGAGGATGAGATGGCTGGATGGCATCACCAACTCAATGGATGTGAGTCTGAGTGAACTCTGGGAGTTGGTGATGGACAGGGAGGCTTGGCGTGCTGTGATTCATGAGGTCGCAAAGAGTCGGACACAACTGAGTGACTGAACTGAACTGAACTGAAAGCTACTTAGCACTCATTACCTAATGATGTCTTTAATCATACTCTATGGTGAACTCTAGGGGCTACATAAAAATGCAGGGTAAATAGTTAATTTTTTATCTTTAATTCTCAGTTTTAGAATACTGTGTCTGGGCAGACTACTCCTTTCAGAATTTTCATGGTTTGTAGAAAAATAAGGTAAGAAAGGTCTTCCCTTCTGGCTCAGTGGTAAAGAATCCCTCTGCCAGTTGAGGAGATGTGGGTTTGATCTCTGGTTTGGGAAGATCCCTGGAGAAGGAAATGACAACTCACTCCAGTATTCTTGCTTGGGAAATCCCATGGATAGAGAGGCCTGGTGGGCTAGTCCATGGGGTCACAAGAGTTAAATATGATTTAGTGACTGAACAACAGCAAAATAAGATAAAGATATAATTACTTAAAAAACATAAATATAGCTTTTAAAAGAGTACCTTCATATTCTATGTCCTAAATGTCCCAAGTGTTTACATAGTGAAAACCTTTTATCTTATATACTAAATGTATTTTGCTAATCAATCAGTTATGTTAGATTGTGGTGAAATAAAATTATGACTCTAGTAATGAATGTCATAAGTTTTTCTCTTCACATTGCTCAAATAAAGTAGGATATAGAACAAAATTCAGTGACAGTGTTCAGCAAAATATCTTTAGGTATGTTGCTTATTTCAGGAGATTCTTTTATTAATAATAAGCATTCTCAGGATCAAGGCTAGATTCTTATAAGTTATCCTCTAATTTCCTTCTGCAAACAACATTGTAGTTTGAGTTAATTATATCTGAAATCTTGGACTTTACTAGAAGCTGTTCTCTAAAAACAAATATAAAGGAATTGTTGGGGGAGTGTGTAATTTCCTCAGTTCTGTCTCGCCACAGCAAAAAATTGAAGTGACAGAAGGACCAGTGTTACAGTCCTGTGTAAATTTCCTCAGTCGCAGCAAAAGTTTGAAGTGACGGATGGACCAGTGCTACAGTTCCATGTTACAGCTCAGTTTTATTTAGAAAGGAAAGGAAAATACATCCTCAAGGTGTGAGGGTGGGTAAATCCTAAAGATCGAAGAGAAGAGAAGCCCCTGGTTCAATTTTGGCTCCTCTTATGTTTTTTTCTCCTCCCCCGAGCCTGCCCTATGTAAGTTGGGCTGTTTGTTTTACCTGAGGTCCTCGCTCCAGTCCTTCGATTTTGCTTTGTTCTATTTTTGCAGGTTTTTCCTTTCTTGTCTTTTAGCCACTGCCATTTTGGACTCCTTTTTCCTATTCTAACTACCTAACATTCCCTCCTCAAGAGATGGGGGGCCCAATTCTTTGGGAATAAGGGTGAGGTCTCTCTGGCTAATTCTTGTTGAACTGGGACAGTAAGGGTCATTGGGCCTCCCCCACTTGCTAGTCTCAAGCCTCAGAGTCCTTATAGCAGTGAGTCCATCTAAGGGTGAGTGATATTTTCCCTGGTCGGCTGTAGTTTTATATATCCTTGCTGAACTGGCTCTGCATGTTGTAGCTTGTTGACCCGGGCAGTGACAAAACGGGTTAGACAATTGATAATACATGGAGCAATCAAAAGCCGCATCAATATGATGATAACAAGGACTAATAGGGGCATTCACCAACTCCAAACTCCCCCTCACCAGGAGAAGGGTCCCTCAAAGACAGATTATAGCCACCTGAGAACAATCTAGCTCATTCTTTGAGATTATATAGGATGTGAATGTTCATCTTGAGGACTGTGAGACTTTCTTTAATTTAGCTGGAGGTATTTACCCAGAAACAACATATCTTATTCAAGATGGGGCAAGTCCCTCCTTGTTCAGGGATCAGGAGATCTATCTCCTGTCTAGTTTGGAGTACAACACTTGCCAAGCTGTGTTGGCTCTTTGGAGCTGTCCTGAGAAATCTTTTCCCCAGAAACTTAATTTTGGGGATGTTCCTTAGAATGGCACTCATTTGTAGTCCTGAATATGTATCTAAGATCTCCCAGGGGCCCACAGCTGTATTGAATGTCCTCCTCTTCTGTTTTCTTCCCTGGCTTGACTTGTGAGTAGTGAATACAGGAATTGTATCCTGGTACCTGGACTGCTGTGGGGGTAGAAAGTATTACAAGGTAGGGACCCTTCCATGTGGGCTGGAGTTGAGCCTTTGGGGACCCAACTTTCTAGGATTTAATTAGGACTTGAGTTCTTGGAGCTTAGAGTGGTGGCTCTTTAGAATCTTTTGGGTCCTGGTTGATACCCCACAAGTATATATCTTGTTGGAATTGCCCAATGCCATGGTATAAGATTGGAGGGTCTGGGACTCTGGATACTAGGAAGAGGTCATTGAGATAAACAAAAGTTCTCCCGTATAGCATCTCATAAGGACTAAGACCCTTGAGGCAATATGAGTGCGGAGGAGAGCCATTGGTAAAGCCTCCTTCCAACTCAGGGAGGTCTCCTGGGTTATCTTTTTTATCACTAATTTTTTGATGGTGACTGCAGCCATGAAATCAAAAGACACTTACTCCTTGGAAGAAAAGTTATGAGCAACCTAGATAGCATATTCAAAAGCAGAGATATTACTTTGCTGACTAAGGTCCGTCTAGTCAAGGCTATGGTTTTTCCAGTAGTCATGTATGGATGTGAGAGTTGGACTGTGAAGAAAGTTGAGCACCGAAGAATTGATGCTTTTAAACTGTGGTGTTGGAGAAGACTCTTGAGAGTCCCTTGGACTGCAAGGACAGCCAACCAATCCATTCTGAAGGAGATCAGCCCTGGGATTTCTTTGGAGGGAATGATGCTAAAGCTGAAACTCCAGTACTTTGGCCACCTCATGGGAAGAGTTAACTCATTGGAAAAGACTCTGATGCTGGGAGGGATTAGGGGCAGGAGGAGAAGGGGACGACAGAAGATGAGATGGCTGGATGGCATCACTGACTCGATGGGCGTGAGTCTGAGTGAACTCCAGGAGTTGGTGATGGACAGGGAGGCCTGGCATGCTGCGATTCATGGGGTCTCAAAGAATCGGACACGACTGAGTGACTGAACTGAACTGAACTGAAGAATTGGTTGGCTCTTTCTACTTTTTCTGAAGATTGAGGCCTCTAGGTACAATGGAGATAATAAGTAATGCCCAATGCTTTAGAGACCCCTTGGGTGACCTTAGAAATAAATGATGTCCCATTGTCACTTTGTAATGACCTCAGTTCAGGTCAGTTCTGTCACTCAGTTGTGTCTGAGTCTTTGCAACCCCATGAACTGCAGCACACCAGGCCCCCCTGTCCATCACCAACTTCTAGAGTTTACTCAAACTCATGTCCATTGAGTTGGTGACACCATCCAACCATCTCATCTTTTGTAATCCACTTCTCCTCCTGCCTTCAATCTTTCCCAGTATCAAGGTCTTTTCAAATGAGTTAGTTCTTCTCATCAGGTGGCAAAGTATTGGAGTTTCAGTNAGAGTTTACTCAAACTCATGTCCATTGAGTTGGTGACACCATCCAACCATCTCATCTTTTGTAATCCACTTCTCCTCCTGCCTTCAATCTTTCCCAGTATCAAGGTCTTTTCAAATGAGTTAGTTCTTCTCATCAGGTGGCAAAGTATTGGAGTTTCAGTTTCAGCATCAGTCCTTCCAATGAATATTCAGGACTGATTTCCTTTAGGATGGACTGGTTGGATCTCCTTGCAGTCCAATGGACTCTCAAGAGTCTTCTCCAATACCACAGTTCAAAAGCATCAGGTTTTCAGTGCTCAGCTTTCTTTATAATACAACTCTCCAATCCATACATGACTACAGGTAAAACCATAGCTTTGACTAGATGGACCTTTTTTGGCAAAGTAATGTCTCTGTTTTCTAACATGCTGCCTAGGTTGGTTATAATTTTTCTTCCAAAGAGTAAGCGTCTTTTAATTTGATGGTTGCACTCACCATCTGCAGTGATTTTGGAGCCCCCCAAAATAAAGTCTGTCACTGTTTCCACTGTTTCTCCATCTANTTCAAAAGCATCAGGTTTTCAGTGCTCAGCTTTCTTTATAATACAACTCTCCAATCCATACATGACTACAGGTAAAACCATAGCTTTGACTAGATGGACCTTTTTTGGCAAAGTAATGTCTCTGTTTTCTAACATGCTGCCTAGGTTGGTTATAATTTTTCTTCCAAAGAGTAAGCGTCTTTTAATTTGATGGTTGCACTCACCATCTGCAGTGATTTTGGAGCCCCCCAAAATAAAGTCTGTCACTGTTTCCACTGTTTCTCCATCTATTTGCCATGAAATGATGGGACCAGATGCCATGATCTTCGTTTTCTGAATGTTGACCATTAAGCCAACTATTTCACTCTCCTCTTTCACTTTCATCAACAGGCTCTTCTGTTCCTTATTTTCTGCCATAAGCGTGGTGTAATCTGTGTATCTGAGGTTATTGATATTTCTCCTGGCAATCTTGATTCCAGCTTGTGCTTCTTACAGCCCAGTGTTTCTCATGATGTACTCTGCATATAAGTTAAATAAACAGGGTGACAATATACAGCCTTGGCATACACTTTCCTGATTTGAAACCATTCTGTTGTCCCATGTCCAGTTCAAACTGTTGCTTCCTGACCTGCATACAGATTTCTCAGGAGACAGGCAAGGTGGCCTGGTATTCCCATCTCTTGAAGAATTTTCCACAGTCTGTTGTGATCCACACAGCCAAAGGCTTTGGCATAGTCAATAAAGCAGAAGTAGATGTTTTTCTGGAACTCTCTTGCTTTTCTGATAATCCAACAGATCTTGGCAATTTAATCTCTTCTTCCTCTGCCTTTTCTAAATCCAGCTTGAACATCTGGAAGTTCATGGTTCATATACTGTTGAAACTTGGCTTGGAGAATTTTGAACATTACTTTACTAGCGTGTGAGATGAGTGCAATTGTGTAGTAGTTTGAGCATTCTTTGGCATTGCCTTTCTTTGGGATTGGAATGAAAAATGACCTTTTCCAGTCCTGTGGCCACTGCTGAATTTTCCATATTTGCTGGCATATTGGGTGCAACACTTTCACAGCATCATCTTTTAGGATTTGAAATAGCTCAACTGGAATTCCATCACCTCCACTAGCTTTATTCATAGTGATGCTTCCTAAGGCTCAGCTGACTTCTCATTCCAGGATGTCTGGCTCTAGGTGAATGATCACACCATCGTGTTTATCTGGGTCATGAAGATCTTTTTTCATCTTTTAGCCACCACCATTTTGGACTTCTTTTTCCTATTATAACTACCTAACAGAATGTATTAATTATTGGTCTTATTTTTATTAACCCAGAGTAGGTAAATTTACAATGTGTATAGTTCTGACTTTTTTATCACTACCTTCAAAATGTTTTTTACGGTTTAACTTGTCTTGCTTCTCTATTCTCAAGATATCGTTTTCCATTATTCAGTGCATGTGTTTGAGAAATGGCCTGATTTAAATAATTAGTAACCTATTTACCTTTCAGCAACTCGAAAAGCAGAGACATTACTTTGCCAACAAAGGTCCATCTAGTCAAGGCTATGGTTTTTCCAGTGGTCATGTATGGAGGTGAGAGTTGGACTGTGAAGAAGGCTGAGCACTGAAGAATTGATGCTTTTGAACTGTGGTGTTGAAGAAGACTCTTGAGAGTCCCTTGGACTGCAAGGAGATCCAACCAGCCCATTCTAAAGGAGATCGGCCCTGGGATTTCTTTGGAAGGAATGATGCTGAAGCTGAAACTCTAGTACTTTGGCCACCTCATGCGAAGAGTTGACTCATTGGAAAAGACTCTGATGCTGGGAGGGATTGGGGCAGGAGGAGAAGGGGACGACCGAGGATGAGATGGCTGGATGGCATCACTGACTCAATGGAAGTGAGTCTGAGTGAACTCTGGGAGTTGGTGATGGACAGGGAGGCCTGGTGTGCTGCGATTCATGGGGTCGCAAAGAGTCAGACATGACTGAGCGACTGAACAGAACTGAACTAAACTCATGTCTTATTAGTCTCTTCTGGGACTAACTGACTTCTTTAAAATTTAAGCAAGAGTCTTTTTAAAATTCTATAAAAGTATCATTGATTAGTCAAAACAGGAAAAAATAAATTAGCCTTACTCTGTTAAACATTAGCATGGATAAAATTGCTTAACAAAGCTACATTAAAATTTTAATTATCATAATCAAAATATGGAAGCATTCCATGCACAATTCATTTACATTTTTCCCTCTCAAACACATCATGGGAATTAAGTAAAATTGATATGATTATAGTCTACTTTATCTGAGTCAAATTTTAAAAGCTAAAAAAACACTTTGTTTCCATTTTCAAAAGTTACATCTTTAAAGAAATCACAATACTTTTACCAGTTAAGAAAGCAAGGCATAATGGATATACCTTCAATATTTCTATATATCATCTATATTTTTTCCATTTTATAAAATATTGAATGCATTCATTTCTATAATGAATTTAATTTGCCTAACCCATATTTTTCCTGTATTTGAAAATTGATATTCAAAACTAGTTACAATTTTGCCACACAGGAAATACAGACAGCACAATCTTAAATCAAATATGCTTATCATTTAGAAAGTCAGATAAAACAATTATAAGTTTAATTATAAAATGTGAATTTAGAAATGAAATTTTATAGAAATAATTAACAATTTTGCAAAAATTTTTCCAAATAGTATTTGCAATATATAAGTTTCTTATTGTTTGGTTATTTATTTTGCAGTTCTGTTTCAAATATTCACCTTTCAGTTCATATAACATAATATTCCATACAGCATCTAAACATAGAAACCAAATCGGGAGTTTCTAAACTGTTTACCCTTCCTCACAGTGTGAGAATGGCCTGAATTCTTCTTTTGAGGAAACGTGACTGAGAGATATTATTATCACTTTACTTCAAAATTCAAAACTTTTAGTTCTAAGAAAGATATAAGCAAAGATAATATTTTAGGTTAAAGACAAGATAGAAAGGGCTGGAATATGTAATACTTTTGACATATAATGTCTATAATATGTTCATATTAGTTATTAAAAATGTATTATTTTCAAATTCTATAATAGAAAGATAAGGAAGATATGAAAGTCAGAAAAACTCTGCCTCAAATCCTACCATATTCCTCACTTGGGCATATTTCTTAACTTTCTTCAGTGTTTCCTGTAAAATGGAGGAGAAAGATACCTAATTTATAGAGCTTTTTAGGATGGTCTGAGATAATGTTTAGTCATTAAATCATGTACAACTCTTTTGTGACCCCATGGACTGCAGCCCACCAGGCTCCTCTGTCCGTGAGATTTCCCAGACAACAATACTAGAGAGGGTTGCCATTTCCTTCTCCAGTGGATTTTCCTGACCCAGGATAGAACCATGTCTCCTGCACTGGCCAGCTAGTTCTTTACTACTGAGCCACCAGGGAAGTCTTGTCTGAGTTAATATATGCAAATGAAAAATGCTTGACATCTTTCTGCTAAGATATCAATAAGTACTTTCCATATATCAAATTTCCAAAATCTTTTAAGGCAGATTGTATTATTATTCCAAATTTACAAAGAATGGAGAAAAGAAAAGACTGAGTTTCCATGGGAGTAAACAAAAGGCCTAAAGTCATCCAGCTTGTATAAGAACCCAAATACAAATTAGCTTGGCTTGTCACTTTCATTCTTTAACATACATCAATGTCTGCAGAGCTAAATATACAGTAGGTGCTCAAGAAATGCTGACTTTCTTCCTCACTCTTTTCTAACATTAAATATCCTGAGGAAGTAGATTCATTTACACTTTTGACAGATGTGTTGCATTTGCTATGAAACTGAGATACAAACAAACAGTGAGTGACATAAAACCTCACTATAAATATTAAAAAATAGGAACACAATTGTGGAAAACAGACAATATAAAGGCAATTTTTGCCCTCACCTCTATGCTTTATGATACATATGGGACAAAAGTTTATAGGGCAATAAAATTCTCTGCTCAGTGTTATTACCTATGGCACAGTCTATGATCATTTTCTGTCTGTAGTTTGTCATTTGGGTTGAATTTACTGCTGAAGAAAAAAGACATGTTGTCAAGCCAGGAACATAAGTCCTCTGTTAGTCTTTCCAACAGACATGTTAATATGTGCTGGGATCCCCACTTGACTTCATCAGCCACTCACAGGTGTATTCTCTGTCTCAGAAGTGATTTAAATTTCCTAACTAGTTAACTTTTTTGAAAAAGTCATGTACTTGGTTGTTTGCTTTGATGAGTCTTACATGTTACCCTTCATTTTCTTATGCTCACTTATTCTCATCTCAGAGTCTTTTAGACTCTGTCACAGAGTGAAGGTAAGAGACATAAGAACACAGAACCCAAGTCTCCCTTCCATGGGTGTTCTATTTGGATACTCAATTTGCTCATTCTTAACATGTATATGTCCTGAGGCTGTGGTTTCTTTAAAGCAGAATTAGCAGCTCTCTGCCCTCTTTAAAATCTACACTTAGAAGAATGTGCATGAGAGTTATTAACAAGGATATTACTTCCCTACATTTCTGTAGTGCTTTGTAATGCAAATTTAAAGCTTTCACATGCCTGTTATGCTCCTAACTACACTTGAAGTTAGAAAGGAGGTCAGAAAGGTAGGTAATATTATCCAAATTCACAAACTGAAAAATTTAGGAATGAACTCTCTCTAAGGATACCAAGCTGGCAATTAACAATCAATACTCAAACCTGTGTCAGGATTTCTAATCCACTCCTTTTTTCAGCAGATAACAGAAGAATTTATCATAGTTTCTTAGCTGCTTTAAATCATGTTTGAATAACTAACTAGTTAATTTCTTGGCAGTTTCCTTAAAAAACTGAGATAGTATTTTTATATCTTTTTATCTTAAAAGCACATGGTACTGTATGAATGAACTGCTTGTCATCTCACTCCTAGACTGAGAATAATTTTCTATAAAAAGAAATTTCTCAGTGTAATTCCATTGAATCTGAAAGCGACTGAAAATATATTAGGCTTGGCATGAAACTAAATCAGCAGAACAATTAAAAATTGCTTGGAAACATCTGGTTGATTCAGTCCTTTCATGTAATAAGGTTAGAAGTCATCACTTCCTTCCTTACAACAAGAAAAAGCTGAGCAAATTGAAAATCAATAACTTTCCTTAGACCCATCAGCGAACTAAGGTTGCAGGGAAAATTGCCACCCTGAAATCTGGAGAGACAAGTAAATCAATGGAGCTACAGTTGAGATTTGCTTATCTGGTGCAAAAGTCTCTAGAGCCGTGTATCCATCACATCTTCTATTTTCTCTATTCTGATGTCTTGACATCTAGGGCCTTGCTGACTCTGGAGGGACTGCCCCTATCAAGGTAAACTGATTCCTAGAGATAGTGAGCCACTTGCCAGCAACTGTGCTTTCAAATGCAAACCAAACAATTCAGAACCCACAGACAACAACCTACTTTACTAGGCTCTTACATCTATTAAAGAAATTGAAACAAATATTACTAAATAGTTAACACTTGAACAACATGGGGGTTAGGGGTGTGACTCCCATGCAGTAAAAAATTCACTTATAACTTTACAGTTAGTCCTCTGTATCCATGATTTCACATCCTTGGATTCAACCAACTATGATCAGGTGGTGTTGTAGCACATATTTATTGAAAAGATTCCCTGTATAAGTGGGCCCGAACAGTTCAAATTCATGCTGTTCAAGGATCAACTAACTGTATTCCAAAAAAGAAAGCAAGAGGCTCAGACTTTTTTCTGGGTGAATTTTACCATACGTTTAAGTGATAAATGATGTCAATGTTCTATAATCTCTTCCAGAAAATAGAAGTAGAGAAAACCTATTCTAACTTGTTGTATGACCTAATAGTAAAACCACATAAAGACATCACTAGAAAAGAAAACCTCAGATCTATATCTCTCTTCAACTCAGATGCAAAAATCTTCAAGATATTAGCAAGTCAAATCTAATAATGTATTGAAGAGAAAAAGTTAAATTTTAAAAGCAATCCTTTGTTCTGATCCTTAGAGGCAAGTCATGACTCATGGAAAAAGAACCTGCCCCCTATCTGATGACCTATAGTCTAGTTTCCTGGCCCTCACAAGAGACCCCCCGGGTAATTGTTTTTCTGTTAAACTTTCCTAGAGAACTGTTTTTCTGAGAATTGGCTAACCGCCGCAATGTGGTCAGTCAGCCTTTTCAACCTGATAATTTCCAGACCTATCTCTGTAAAGGTCAAGCTATGCCCACCAATCAGTTTGTTCAGATTGTCTTCACCCCACCTATACCTACTTGTAGCTTTTGTGTATAAAAACTGCTCTATAACTGAGGTCGGGGTTCGCTCCTTTCGAGGATGATCGAACCCTGGCACGCCGGTTCAATAAATCCTTTTGCTGATTGCATCGAATTCGAGTCTTGGTGATCTGAGAAGCGACGTCTCTCGTGATTAGGCCTTTCTGGGCCTAACAGTATAAAGTAAATTATACACTATACATGATGACCAAGTGGGATTTTTTTCAGGTGTGCAAGACTGATTAAAGATTTGAAAACAAATCATTCAATATAATCTATTATATTATTATCAACAGGTTAAAAAGGAAAATGAGCATATCAGTTGAGGCAGAAAAATATTTGACAGAATCCAATAGCTATTTATGAATTTTTAAAAAAAGCACAGAGCAAGCTAGGAATAGAGGGAAATTTTCCTAAGTTGATAAAGAAAACCTATAAAAATTTCTATAATCATTTTGATGATGTGTATATTAAAAAGCAGAGACATTAGTTTTTCAACAAAGGTCCATCTAGTCAAGGCTATAGTTCTTCCAGTAGTCATGTATGGTTGTGAGAGTTGGACTATAAAGAAAGTTGAGTGTCAAAGAATTGATGCTTTTGAACTGTGGTATTGGAGAAGACTCTTGAGAATCCCTTGGACTTCAAGGAGATCCAACCAGTCCGTTCTAAAGAAGATCAGTCCTGAGTGTTCATTGGAAGGACTGATGTTGAAGCTGAAACTCCAATACTTTGGCCACCTGATGCAAAAAGTTGACTCATTGGAAAAGACTCTGATGCTGGGAAAGATGGAATGCTGGAGGAGAAGGGGACGATAGAGGATGAGATGGTCGGATGGCATCACTGACTCAAAGGACATGAGGTTGGGTAAACTCTGGGAGTTAATGATTGACAGGAAGGCCTGGCATGCTGTAGTTCATGGGGCTGCAAAGGGTTGGACACGACTGAGTGACTGAACTGAACTAATCCTTGAAAAGTTGTGATGTAAATGGCAGTTTACCTCTGTGTTTTTCCTTTCAAAACTTATAACCTCAGACTAATCATGAGTANCCTCATGTGAAGAGTTGACTCATTGGAAAAGACTCTGATGCTGGGGGGGATTGGGGGCAGGAGGAGAAGTGGACAACAGAGGATGAGATGGCTGGATGGCATCACCGGCTCGATGGACTTGTGTTTGAGTGAACTCCGGGAGTTGGTGATGGACAGGGAGGCCTGGTGTGCTGCAATTCATGCGGTAGCAAAGAGTCGGACACGACTGAGCAACTGAACTGAACTGAAATTGACACAGCCACTATGAAAAACAGTATGGAGATTCTTAAAATTAAAATATATTCTTAAAATTAAAATATAACTAATATGTGATCCAGCAATGCTACTTATCAGTATTTTTCCAAAGAAAACAAAAATACAAATTTGAAAAGATATATGTGTCCCAATGTTTATTGCAGCATTGTTCTGAATAGACAAGATATGGAAGCAACCTAAGTGTCNATGAAAAACAGTATGGAGATTCTTAAAATTAAAATATATTCTTAAAATTAAAATATAACTAATATGTGATCAGGCAATGCTACTTATCAGTATTTTTCCAAAGAAAACAAAAATACAAATTTGAAAAGATATATGTGTCCCAATGTTTATTGCAGCATTGTTCTGAATAGACAAGATATGGAAGCAACCTAAGTGTCCGTAAATAAATGAATGGATAAAAAAGACATGGTATATTATACACATACACACACACACACACACACACACGCAATGGAATATCACTCAGCCATAAAAAAGAATGAAATCTTGCCATTTGTGACAACATAAACTGATCTAGAAAGTATTATGCTAAGCAAAATAAGTTAGAAACAGAAAGATGAATACCATATGGTTTCACTTATTTCTGGAATTTTAAAAACAAAACTTACAAACAAACATGACAAAAACAGAAAGAAACTCATGGCTACAAAGAACAAACTACTAATTGCAAAAGGGGAGAGGGTTGGGAGGATGAGTGAAATAGGTGAGGGAGATTAAGAGGTACAAACTTTCAGTTATAAAATAAATAAGTCACAGGATTCAATACAGCACAGGAAAAGCAGTAAATAATATCATAGTAATTTTGTATGGGAAAAGATAAAATTATTGTGGTGATCATTTTGTACTGTATAAAAATATCTAATCACTATTTTGTGTTCCTGGAACTAATGCTGTAAATCACTTACACCTAAACAAATAAGGAGTGTGGAGAAAGAAATACAACTACATTCTTTAAAGTTTTCTTAAAATAGACTGAGGATCTTGGCAGGATGGGGAGAAACCCTCTTCCTTGACTTGCTTATGTTTATATATATACTGGCATAAGTTTTTGGTGAGAAGGTTAGCAGTATCTGTTATATTTAACATGAGCATTGCTTTTATCCCAGAAACTTCATTATTTAGGATTCTATACAAACAGTCACATGTACACAAAAATACAAACATGCTTATCATCACATTACTTCTAGTAGAAAAATTATAGTAATAGCCTAAAAGTTTATAAATAGGAGAATGGCATTGGATCATGTTACTGTGAAATATTGCATGGTCATTCAATTAAAAAGGCAGATATCTTTCTACAGGAATGAAAATACAGCTTATATACATTGTTATGCTTAAAAACTTCATTTAGTTTTTACAGTCATGCATATTGGGGAAATAGTTTCACACATAGTAATATAAAGAGTGGTAAAAATTGTAAGAAAATGCTAACAAAAGAACAGAGAAGTACATTAAGTTTTCAGTTTAAATGAAGAAACTTTTCCCCTTGAAGAAACTGTTTCAGACAAAACACTTCTTATTTTTAACTATTTCACTGTCATTTAGAAAAAGGACTATGTCCTAGTGAGCAGCCTGATTTACCATTACTGTAAAGTATATAAAAGAGGAATTTCATACCTATTCTATAAACTGCTATTGTTTATATTCATAATTATTTGCATCATAATCAAGGTGTTTTAGCAGTTTTCTGATGGGTGCCTTGCAGCTAAACACTATTATAATTGACCTTCAGTCCCTGGATTGGGAAGAGCCCCTGGAGAAGGAAATGGCAACCGACTCCAGTATTCTTGTCTAGAGACTCTCATGGACAGAGCCTGGCAGGCTATGGTCCCTGGGGTCACAAGAGAGTTGGAGACAACTTAGCGACAAAGTAGCAGTAGCAATATCTGTATAGATATTTCATATCATGCAAAGTTGAAGGGACTGAAATTAGAAGTTTATGCAGACACTTATAATATATCCATATCTATGTTTGGCCCCCAAATTTCAAACATGAACAGTACAATTTCTAATCTCTTCCATTTACAGGTGCCTCTTTTGTCAATTTTCAACTCCCTTCAATATCCAAACCCTCAATCATATAAAATAATTCAATGTTTTGTAAATCACTCAAATAATCAAGATCAGTTGATGCATGATTAGTCATTGTTATAATGAAAGGGGAAGATGTAAGTAAATATTTATAAATGATAGTCAGGATGGGATCACTCTGATGAAATTCAATTTTTTCACAAAAGCTGATGAAATTATCATCTCAATGTTGACAATCTCTTTTGAAATAAAATCCAAAGTAAACATTAAGCTATCAATTTATTCATTTTATTCAAGATTTCAATTTATTCATTTTATGAGCTTAAATTGTTGCCTATAGTACAAAAATCTGTCATGTAAAAACCTTCATTTGAAGGTGCTATAGTTTAAGAAAAACCTCTCATCTATATGTTATTAAATCCTCTCATAAAAATCTCTTAAAATGCATTAATCTTCATATTAGACGTAAGGAATCTAACGTTCAGGCAGGATAGCATGCTTGAACAAGTTCTAGAGCACAGACTAGTAAAGCGTGGACTTGAGAAGTAGACACTCTGGGTTCAAATTTTTCTCTACTTTGCCTTTACTGAATGATTCATGAAAGTTACCCAAACTCTCTGTTCTCTAGTTTTCTCATTCATAAAATGGAATGACGAAAATGATAGTACATTTTCCATATCTGTATTATAGTAAAGAGATGAGTCAAATGCTCCTAAACAGTAATTGGCACATAGCAAGTATAAGTATTGGATATTGGTAACTGATAGAGTCTAGACTTGAACTTAAATCTGTTGTCAGATTTAAACTCTGGAGCAAGACAAACCTGGATTTCATTCTTACTCAACTATGCAGAAGCTGTGTGAATTAGGGGTGAGCAGTTTTCTTCATAGATATAATAGGAATAAAATATACATTCATACATAATAGACTTGTGAGAATTATGTTTGTCACCATAGTAGAGAAGATACATAGTGCCTCATTCAGACCAGCTGTACAGTAGATGATAATTTCATTTTCAACTCCTGTGCAAGTATTTGAGTGATTCTACTTACAAAAGATGTGCTGATTAAGTAATATTTATTTAAAACTTAATGCACACATAGACAATGCTGGTCTTACTGACTCACTTCTCAGTGTAATCCATAAGTCATCACCCTCATTTTACAGATGAAGAGATCAAGGCAGAGAAAGGTTAGGCAATGTATCAAAGATCATAAAACTAAGTGATAGGATCAGAGTGAGGATCCAAGCAGTTAGTACCTTAGTACCTGACTTTACATTCTGTTGCTTCTGAACACTTCCATATTTAGATACACTTCCTGATGTATTTAGACATCCCAGGTGGTGTTGGTGGTAAAGAATCTGCCTGCCAATAGAGGAGATGCCAGAGACGTGGGTTCAGTCCCTGAGTGGGGAAGACCCCCTGGAGTAGGAAATAACAACCCGTTCTAGTATTCTTGCCTGGGAATTCCACAGAGAGAGGAGCCTGGGGGACTACAGTCCATGCGGCCACAAAGAGTCAGACTGAGCAACTGAGTACATGTATGTGCACACACACACACACACACACACACCCCTAATGTGATTACTTTTTTAAATGGAACACATAAGACTGGTTTCTATTCTGATAACTTAGGAATCAGGATTGATTAAAAATTCTTCCAACTATAAGATATAGAAATACTAGAACAAATACAAAAAAACATTCTCCCAAATTAACTGATATGCCCAGGGGTCAAAAATAACAAGGGAGTGGAAATAAGAATTTTAATTTGTTTTCAGAGATGCACCAGTATCCGTGGTTGAGAAATTTCTGATTTAATAGCCACACTATGAACAGGAGACTAAACTTTGAAATCAAGCAAGATTGGGTAGATAGTATGCCCCATAAAAATCAGATCCTTAAAATAGAAGCTAAGGACCATTTCCAATCCCAAAGAAAGGCAATGCCAAAGAATGCTCAAACTACCACACAATTGCACTCATCTCACANTGAAGAGAAAAAGTTAAATTTTAAAAGCAATCCTTTGTTCTGATCCTTAGAGGCAAGTCATGACTCATGGAAAAAGAACCTGCCCCCTATCTGATGACCTATAGTCTAGTTTCCTGGCCCTCACAAGAGACCCCCCGGGTAATTGTTTTTCTGTTAAACTTTCCTAGAGAACTGTTTTTCTGAGAATTGGCTAACCGCCGCAATGTGGTCAGTCAGCCTTTTCAACCTGATAATTTCCAGACCTATCTCTGTAAAGGTCAAGCTATGCCCACCAATCAGTTTGTTCAGATTGTCTTCACCCCACTTATACCTACTTGTAGCTTTTGTGTATAAAAACTGCTCTATAACTGAGGTCGGGGTTCGCTCCTTTCTAGGATGATCGAACCCTGGCACGCCGGTTCAATAAATCCTTTTGCTGATTGCATCGAATTCGAGTCTTGGTGATCTGAGAAGCGACGTCTCTCGTGATTAGGCCTTTCTGGGCCTAACAGTATAAAGTAAATTATACACTATACATGATGACCAAGTGGGATTTTTTTCAGGTGTGCAAGACTGATTAAAGATTTGAAAACAAATCATTCAATATAATCTATTATATTATTATCAACAGGTTAAAAAGGAAAATGAGCATATCAGTTGAGGCAGAAAAATATTTGACAGAATCCAATAGCTATTTATGAATTTTTAAAAAAAGCACAGAGCAAGCTAGGAATAGAGGGAAATTTTCCTAAGTTGATAAAGAAAACCTATAAAAATTTCTATAATCATTTTGATGATGTGTATATTAAAAAGCAGAGACATTAGTTTTTCAACAAAGGTCCATCTAGTCAAGGCTATAGTTCTTCCAGTAGTCATGTATGGTTGTGAGAGTTGGACTATAAAGAAAGTTGAGTGTCAAAGAATTGATGCTTTTGAACTGTGGTATTGGAGAAGACTCTTGAGAATCCCTTGGACTTCAAGGAGATCCAACCAGTCCGTTCTAAAGAAGATCAGTCCTGAGTGTTCATTGGAAGGACTGATGTTGAAGCTGAAACTCCAATACTTTGGCCACCTGATGCAAAAAGTTGACTCATTGGAAAAGACTCTGATGCTGGGAAAGATGGAATGCTGGAGGAGAAGGGGACGATAGAGGATGAGATGGTCGGATGGCATCACTGACTCAAAGGACATGAGGTTGGGTAAACTCTGGGAGTTAATGATTGACAGGAAGGCCTGGCATGCTGTAGTTCATGGGGCTGCAAAGGGTTGGACACGACTGAGTGACTGAACTGAACTAATCCTTGAAAAGTTGTGATGTAAATGGCAGTTTACCTCTGTGTTTTTCCTTTCAAAACTTATAACCTCAGACTAATCATGAGTAAAACATTGGACAAATCTCCACTGAAGGACATTCTATAAACTATCTGATCAATATTCCTCAAAATTGTCAAGGTCATTAAAAACACAGAAAGTTTGAGAAACTCTAATAGCCTTAAGGAGCCTAAGGAGACATGATGACTAAACGTGATGTTTTGTCTTAGAAGGGATTTTGGAACTGAAAAAGGATATTAGGTAAAAATTAACGAAATCTGTATAAAGTGTGGGCTTTAGTTAATATCTATTATGTCATTAGAATAGGAAAAAGGAGTCCAAAATGGTGGTGGCTAAAAGACAAAGAAAGGAAAAATCCCATGAAAATAGAGCAAAGGAAGGTCCAAAGACTAGAGTGAGAACCTCAGGTGAAACAAATAGCCCTCCTGGCTAGCCCAGTATACACAGGGCAGGCTCAGTGGGAGAAGAAAAAAAAAATAAAAGAGAAGCCAAAATCGAGCCCCGCTCTTCTTTTGGGTTGGCCTGTCCTCATGCCTTGAGGATGTATTTTTTTTGCTTGCCAAATAAAATGGAGTTGTAACACTGGTCTGCTGTTTAAACGGAACTGTAACCAAGCTGTAACACTAGTCCATTGCTTCACATTTTTGCTGCAGCAAGACAGAACTGAGGAAATTACACACTCCCCAAACACATCAATGTTTTGTTCTTTAATTATAACAAATACATATGCTAAGATAAGATGCTAAGGATAAGAAAACTAAGTACAGGTTTATTGGGACTCTCTGTATTAATCCTTTAAATATTTCTGTAAATCAAAAACTATTCTTAAGTAGTTTTTTTGTTTGTTTTTTAAAGTTACCTAACCCCTAACAAAAATACATACAACCTAAAAGTTGAGAGTTAGGCTTAATTTGGTGGACATGTTAGGACTTAAGCCTGGGAGACAGCATCTCAGGTGACCCCTAGAGAGCTGATTTCTGAAGAGGTGAGAGAGGAGCCAGGTTATATACAAATTTGCAGCAAGGGGTATGTAATCTGAATATTAAAAGATCACTATTAATTAAGAGAAAACAAAATCTCATAGGCTTCCCAGGTGGCACTAGTGGTAAAGAACCCACTTGCTAATACAGGAGACATAAGACACCTGGGTTGGATCCTTGGGTCAGGAAGATTCCCTGGAGGAGGGCATGGCAACCCACTCCAGTATTCTTTCCTGAAGAATCACATGGACAAAGGAACCTGGCCGGCTACAGTCCATAGGGTCACAAGGAGTTGGACAGGACTAAAGCAACTTAGCACACAAGCACAAATCTCTCAAATGAAGAGATTTAGTGATCTATGCTTGGGAAGATCCAAGTATCTGGGCTTGCTGAAATAATTTCTTTCATATACATCTAGCTATCTGGAGCCAATCCTTCTTTCTTTATTGTTCACATAATAATTCCTTGTTTGCCATTAGAGATGGTGAATATGGCAGGCAGCTGCTTCTCACATCCCCCAGCTCCAAGGGGGAAGTAGCTGATGGCTTCCAAAAAGCTGGCTTTGTTTCACCTCAGCTCAGGAATTTACATTTGGAAAAGGCTTATTTACTAACAGAGTGTAAAGGATAAAGCATTTCATTTCACATATCCCATGTCAATTTCAACATTTTCCAAACAGTGATGTTTATAAGTCTTTATTACAGACTATGCCTTAGCTTACTATTAAATTGTATACAAAATTTTCTGTGTACTCAGAGGTTGTCTCTGCATTTATTGTTTTGTGTTTCCTTGTTTGTCACTTGGATAGAGGATTGAGTAACTTGGAAAACTCTCTTAGTACTTGTTTCCTGTTGAAACATATCTTGTTTTATCAGAAAAATCATTTCATAGTACAATTCTCTATCCCTTCTCAAAACATGAAGGAAGTTTTTTTCTGATAATGAAAAAGCAAAGCACATTTTCAAAACTATTGAAATGAAATGTGTTCTGTCCCTGTCTCCCATATTATGCCTTGCCTAGTTTAGTCCTTTTCAGTCAAAGGCACTAAGGTTGTGAATTGCCAGGTTGTGAATTGTCCTACCTTCCTTCTGAGCTAACCATTATTTATTAGTCATTGAGTCTGGAGAAGGTGAAATGCAGGTTATTAACCCTTGGGCATAGCTAGACAGCAAGTCAAGTCCTACACACACTGACTTCCTCTTCTTTCCAAATTGGCCCAGGTAACCCAAGTGCCGTAACGGCTTCAGGCCTAGCCTGAAGTAGGTTATAATACTAATACAGTGCAAAATATAGTGCAGAATATTCTGTCACAAGCAATATCCCAGTTCAATGTTTGAGAACAATTTTTAAGTCACCCAGAGGTGTCCTGATGAATATACACATTTTCCAGATGAAGTAAACACACTTCTGGATCCTCCAACACCTTGATTGTCCTTTCAGAAAGGTATCTTCCATTTGGAAGGGGCCCCCAAAGACAGGACCATTATCCTAATGCTGAACCCAAATAGCATCATCTTCACTATTAAGTGCTAATGAAAATACTAAATGACTAGCATATTAGAGTGGTTTGTGAAGTACAGGACATAGGAACACCACAGAGTGTCACTGCCTTTTAAGGTCTAAAAATTTTATAAAACAATTAGAAAATATGAAGTCTGTGATAAATCCCCACCAAGTATCTAGCCATGAAGATTCTTAGGAAGAAGAACTAGAGGTCACTTGATATAAATAGAGAAGGCTTTAGGGAGAGGTGGTTTAAAGCTGGACTTTGAAGGACATAGAAATATATTTTTCAGAGGAATAAAGTTATTTTTAGTAGGGGAGAAGGCATGCTCAAGTCATTATCAGGGGTTCATCTTCTGATCAGACTTCAGTATGTAGCATGAGATAAATAGCTTCAAATATGAGAAGTCTGAGATTTTTCTCAGACTCAGAAGATTTTCTCAGAAAGATGATTCTGCACACAGAAATCCTGATACAAGGGTCTTATACCAGACCTTATAGAACCTTCAGGAGATTCAGGGATAGTCATCTTGCTCATCCCTTAGCCCTCAAAAGACTCACTCTCAGGGTAGCAGAAATGTGGTTTGAATAACTGACATGGACATCCAAGAGTTCTAAAGATCATTTATGGCCTAAAATTATAAATCTTGAATCCTTGAAACTCTAAAGTCATACATTCCAAATGTGGGGCTAATATGGCATAAAAGACCATTGATAATGAGAAACCTTATGCATAACAACAAATCTTTTCTAACTTTCTGATCTCACCTTGTATCTAGACAATTGCCCTTTTTTATTTTGAAATTATTATGTTTTTTTCATATTTGTATTCTGAGGATATAATAAGTTTATAGTAGAGCACTCTTCTCAAGTTGATGCCCAGTAAATGAGTTTTAGGCAGGAGATCTACTGAAAGATTTTTAGCACAGGGTGAGTGATATCAAAACACTACTTGGAAAAGATGACTTTGGCAGTGGAGAGAGAGATGTGAATTGGAGTGAGGAAGACTTGAAAATTAGAAATGTGGTTCGAAGGTTAACTGCCTGAATAAGGAAGACTACAGAACTGCCATCTGAGAGTCAAGAATCAAGATAATTTGTTTATGATCATAAGTGATAGAAATTGCGTAAACTGTGATATTGTCATCTTGGAAGCTTATTGGAAGTGTAGACTCTCAGGCCCCACAGGAGACCTAGAGAATCAAAATCTGCATTTGAACAAATTTCCTAGGAGATTTGTATGCACGTTCAAGTTTGAAAAGCATTGGTCAAAGAAGAAGAAAGAATAAAAGATGACAGGCACGTTTCCTTTGTTTTCTAGTCAAAGGATATCTCAGCAATTTCTTTTATTATAGATTTCTTTATAGATTCCTATGAAGTGATATTCATCCAAGGACAGGTGAAACATTAGTTGTCTCAAAGATCCAGGGAAACAAATGAGATTTTTTTGTGGAAATAAAGCCCTGTTATCTACAGAAGGCATACACACCCTTAGAAAACTCATAATGAAACATGAAGCAATAAGGTTTATTTTCTATTGCATTTTTGTGGCAAATGCTTAACTATACATAGAGGGTAC
Organism: Neotragus moschatus; assembly: GCA_006410615.1. NCBI lineage: Eukaryota > Metazoa > Chordata > Mammalia > Artiodactyla > Bovidae > Neotragus > Neotragus moschatus. Next base: position 821,140 of record SJYA01000487.1, read on the forward strand.
AAGATCCATAAGCAGCCTTAATTCTCAGGTATTTCAATGAGGCTCGCAACTCATTTATGTTCCCCATAGAAACTTTAAAAAATCTTTCTACTAGTCTTGCTCTTCCAGGCCTTTCTTGAAGCTAAATTCCAATCAGTTAATCCAATATATTAGTTGTAGCTTGATAATAGGTTAACGGTTAGAGTATACAATGGCCTTCCTGGGTGGCTCAGTGGTAAAGAATCTGCCTGTAATGCAGGAAACATGGATTCAATCCTTGGGTCAGGAAGATCACCAGGAGAAGGAAGTGGCAACTCGCTCCAGGATTCTTGCCTGGGAAAACTCATGGACAAAGGAGCCTACAGTCCATAGGTTTGAAAAGAGTCAGACACGACTGAACACACATGCATACAACATAACAGTATATAATACATGTAATATTTATAATATACCAGGCATTGTTCTAAGCACTTTACTTATATCAACTCATTAAGTCTTCACAAGAACACTATAACTAGTATTAGTATAGTCTTCTTTATTTTACTAGTATCACACTTGAAGAATCACTTCATTATGTAACAAACTGTCCCTTTGTGTTTGCTAATTTTTAGCTTATATAATTATGTTTTAAAATTGTCTTTTTGTAGGGAAAAAAAACAAACCTAGATTCACACGAGTAATGTAAATTGAGAATCCTCAGATAGTTTGAAAATAGTATTTTTGAATTAAATAAAAGCTCTTCTGTAATGTCTCATACCAGACACATGCTTGCTGTCTTTCTTTTCAACTAATCTTTTTTCAAAATTCTGTTCAGGCAATTCTGTTCTACTATCTGTCTTGCTCTAATTTTTTTTATTATCCCAGAAGGAATAATTTTCTAAATATTTCACTTATGAAAAATGTTAAGTTTGGATCCCAAAATAAGGGATATAAAAAATTTCAGAACTTTCATAAAAGTGATAGGATACCTATGAAACTGAGTTCCTCTCAAATTGAGTTCCCCTGCCAAGTTTATGATTGACTTGTCCCAATTCAAATCTTTATTCTTTTGTGTTGTTCCCTTTCTTGTTCCCCTCTGACCTCAGTCCTTTACTAACTGAGCCATAAGCAACCAGAGTCAGATGTCTAAAATCACTGTTGTCTATTACATTGTTAACATACAAATTCAGGTTGTTTCTCTAAGGCAAGATGAGCTTACAGATGCCTGGGTCAGGGACAACCAGACCAGAGACTTGTAAACCATAGACATGCTGACTCCTAAAACTATAATCAAGAAATGTCACAAGACCATGATTAACCCAGCTTCTCCATTCTGCCCTTAAAAAAACCCCTAAGTCAAAGATCAGGTTGGAGTAGATTTGAAACTTGTCTCCCACTTTGCTTGGTGTCCTGCAAAAAGCCCTTTGCTGCAAACACCTGCTGTCCGAGCTTTGCTTTCTCTACTGTGGGCACAGGAGTCTATTTCTTCATCTGTAAAAGAAGAGTGTTGAACTAAGTCTGATTGTTTTCTTTGTCCTAATCCTGTGTATGGACACAAAATGGAGGACCAACAATCTCCCATCAGAGATCAGATTAGAGGCCCTACTGCTGAGCCACTTTATAATGTTGCAAGGATACCTGGAGCTTTCTTGTTACTAAAAAGGAGGAAACAAAAGAGAACTCTGCTAGAAGTCTACTCTTCATAAATCTATGCAACGGGGACAGGGGACAGTTAATCTCCTTTTCCTATTAATAGATACAGATGCCTAGGGGCTTAACATTTTTCTACTAGCTTAATAAGGAGAAAAAGATTGAAAGGGAGGCAGACAGAGATGCCTAATTGCATAGCTAGCAGCTATGACAGTGTTGCTCAAAGGGACACGCTCAAAAATGAAGGAAAAAAGACAAAATGGTAATTCAGCATAGCCCATGCCAGCAACTTGCCCCAAAGGGAATTAAAAGCAAATCATTCTGATCTGTTTTGCCGCATCTCTAAAAGCACATTCAATTAAAACTCCAGATGAACTTTCAGTTGCCATCATGCCTGCCCAGCAATAGAAAATGAAGCTAAAGATGTATTGGTCTCCCTGAAAATGCCATGGGATAACAACTACAAGAATACCAAAAAAGAAAAAAAAAAAAAAGCTAAATGCCCCTGGTTTTACAAAACCATTGTATTTTTCAGTTCAGGAAGCTATCAGGTCTCATTAGGCTCATATGTTTCGTGGACTTTTGGAGACAGGAAGCTTGTGAGAGGGAAAGGGCCTCTTCATATGTCTGTAAAATGAAAAACATTTCATACATGTGTATTGCAGTTTTTCTAGTTCCATTTTTAAACTAAAAAGATTTTTATCACATCTGAAGTACACCACCATAGAAGTTACATAGGGTTCTTCAAATAATTTGTTCCTGGAGGAGAAACACAGTACCCTGAAAATAACATGTAAATTAAGAAGAAATGAAAGTTATGTAAAAGAGGCCAGATCTTGCACACTGAATGAATTTATCTTTGAAGAGCTTTTGCTGAATGGTGTTTATTAAATTTCTATTTTGATATTATAGATAATGTATTAAAAAACCACATTGCAAAGAACCTAATTTATACCTGGGTGTTCCCCAATAATTTGAAATTGAACAGTCTAAGCTTACTATGAGACAGGTCTACTACTAGACACTGAGAACAGGTATGAAAAGATCATTGCTTTAACCTAAATAAGTTAGTAAGGAATCAAAGCTGTTGCTTACAAATAACAAAACCTCTGGTTAACTTCTTGCATTTCCCCAGAGAAGGAAAATATGTTTAAAAAAAAAATTGTGTTTGAATCCTGGGAAGCCCACCAAGCTCCCCTGTCCCTGGGATTTTCCAGACATGAACACTGGAGTGGGTTGCCATTTCCTTCTCCAATGCATGAAAGTGAAAAGTGAAAGTGAAGTTGCTCAGTAAGTGTCTGACTTTTCGTGACCCCATGGACTGCAGCCTACCAGGCTCCTCCGTCCACGGGATTTTCTAGGCAAAAATACTGGAATGGGTTTCCATTGCTTTCTCCGTGAGTTAACTAATATCTGCTATAACTTTAACAACGGTTCATGTAATTTAGTACAAATATGAGATTTGCCTCAGGCTGTTTAAGAGTCAGGGAAAAGATGACAGAAGTCCTAGCATTTTAGCATAAGTTTTTTCGAGCACTTTCGACTTCTCAAAATATTACTAAAATGTTTGCTAGAGTGGTTGCCTTAATCCACACACACAAGCCATGTAAGAGTTCCTGTTGCTCCACTTTCTAGCCAACAGTTAACATTATCAGACATTTAGAGTTTTGCCAATAGGATAGGTATGAAATTATAAAACATATGGTTTTATTTTGCATTTTTCCATTTAATAGTGAGGTTGAGAATCTTTTATGGTTATTTCATTTTCAGTTTTCCTAATTTCACCTTCTGTGATGTCTGTTCATGTCTTTTGTATATTTTTTGTTTGGATGTTAAATACTGTATTTGTATTCTTCTAATGGTTATTTTAAAATTTTTCTATATTTACAAAGTTTAAAGCAAACCAATAATATAAATATTTTTCTGAATAATAAAAAACCTTGAAAATGTCTTAGATCTATCCTGTCAATTCTAACTTACATGTTATCGTTGTCCAGTGTTTCAGCTTTTCCAAACTTTTAATCCCCAAATAGATGTTATTTGCTATTTAATTCAATTCCTCTTTGATTACTTCTTAGTAATTACTTTCTCATTCTTTGTTCACATTGCTGTGTCAAATGTTAAATATTTCTACAGGATTATCTCCACATTTTCCTTATTCTTGAAGTACATTGTTTAGAAATTTCTTTAGTGAAAGTCTGTTGATGCTAAACTTAGTTTCATTTGTCTGAAAATGTCTTAATTTACCCCTGTATCACAATGAAAGTCTTTAGTTCATCCATGTTTTTCAATAAGAATTTGAATGAATATATTTTCACTTGACTTTTTTTGTAGCATCTTCAAAATACTTTTCTCTATCTTTTGCCCTCTGGTGTTATTTGGTTCAGTTCAGTTTTCAGTTCAGTCCAGTTCAGTCGCTCAGTCGTGTCTGACTCTTTGCGACCCCATGAACCACAGAACGCCAGGTCTCCTTGTCCATCACCAACTCCTGGAGTTTATGCAAACTCGTGTCTCTTGCATCAGGGATGCCATCCAACCATCTCATCCTCTGTCATCCCCATCTCCTCCTGCTTTCAATCTTTCCTAGCATCAAGATTTTTTCCAGTGAGTCTGTTCTTCACATCAGGTGGCCAAAGTATTGAAATTTCAGCTTTAGCATCAGTCCTTCCAATGAATATTCAGGACTGATTTCCTTTAGGATGGACTGGTTGGATCTCCTTGCTGTCCAATGGACTCTCAAGAGTATTCTTCAACGTCACAGTTCAAAAACATTAATTCTTTGGCACTCAGCTTTCTTTATAGTCCAACTCTCACATGCATACATGACTACTGGGAAAACCATAGCTTTGACTAGACAGCCCTTTGTTGGCAAAGTAATGTCTCTGCTTTTTAACATGCTATCTACGTTGGTCATGGAGAAGGCAATGGCACCCCACTCCAGTACTTTTGCCTAGAAAATCCCATGGTTGGAGGAGCCTGGCAGGTTGCAGTCTATGAGGTCGCTAAAAGTTGGACAAGACTGAGTGACTTCACTTTCACTTTTCACTTCCATGCATTGGACAAGGAAATGACAACCCACTCCAGTGTTCTTACCTGGAGAATCCCAGGGATGGGGGAGCCTGGTGGGCTGCCGTCTATGGGGTCGCACAGAGTCAGACACGACTGAAGCGACTTAGCAGCAGCAGCAGCAGGTTGGTCATAGCTTTTCTTCCAAGAAGTCTAAATCAATATGCATCCTGAATAAGATTGTTGCAACTCAAATTAGACCTCTGAAATACCTTTCTATTTTTTCACACTGCACGAGCTCTTTTTATTTCCTATCTTCTACACTGTGGATTGTACCTTCAGATTCATATTTCCATATCATTAATTCCATCTTCAATAGTGTCAAGTGTGCTCTTTAATCTGTCCTTGGAATTATATTTTATTTTAATGATTTGTTTCCTTAAATACACTCCAGTTTCCTTTCAACCTGCCTAGACTTTTAAAATTGAATCCTGTAGATGTAACCAGTGTTCCCTGATCATGTTCTTGTTTCTCTTATTGATAATTTTGAATATTTATAATTTCATAATTTAATCTACTTTAAAAATCTTGTATTTGTTCTCTGTAATATACAATTATATTTCTATTTAGTACACTATTTTATGTTCCACATCTTATAATTTAAATGTATAAAACCCTCACAGGACTAAAGTCTGTTGTTTTTGCCAAATCTTATTCGTAGCATTCATTCTATATCTGTGTGATAGTCAGCTTATATTCAGTTGGATAACAAACCACTGAATGAATGAATTATAAATCTTGGAGACTTTTTTTTTGTACTCTGACCCTTGATCAGGATAGATGTAGTCCCAGTCCATTCCCTCTGTTGAGCAACAAATGGTCTTTCAGTTCAGTTCAGTTCAGTCGCTCAGTCGTGTCCGACTCTTTACTACCCCATGAATCACAGCATGCCAGGCCTCCCTGTCCATCATCAACTCCCGGAGTTGAGTTCACTCAAACTCACGTCCATCAGGCTGGTGATGCCATCCAGCCATCTCATCCTCGGTCGTCCCCTTCTTCTCCTGCCCCCAAACCCTCCCAGCATCAGAGTCTTTTCCAATGAGTCAACTCTTCCCATGAGGTGGTCAAAGTACTGGAGTTTCAGCTTTAGAATGATTCCTTCCAAAGAACACGCTGATCTCCTTTAGAATGGACTGGTTGGATCTCCTTGTAGTCCAAGGGACTCTGAGGAGTCTTCTCCAATACCACAGTTCAAAAGCATCGATTCTTCGGTACTCAGCTTTCTTCACAGTCCAACTCTCACATCCATACATGACCACTGGAAAAACTATAGCCTTGACTAGACGGACCTTTGTTGGCAAAATAATGTCTCTGCTTTTGAATTTGCTATCTAGGTTGGTCATAACTTTTCTTCCAAAGGAGTAAGCGTCTTTTAATTTCATGGCTGCAATCACCATCTGCATTTGGGAGCCCCCCAAAATAAAGTCTGACACTGTTTCCACTGTTTCCCCATTTATTTTTCATGAAGTGATGGGACCAGATGCCATGATCTTCGTTTTCTGAATGTTGAGCTTTAAGCCAACCTTTTCACTCTCCTCTTTCATCAAGAGGCTTTTTGGGTCTTCTTCACTTTCTGCCATAAGAGTGGTGTCATCTGCATATCTGATGTTATTGATACTTCTCCCGGCAATCTTGATTCCAGCTTATGCTTCTTCCAGCCCAGCGTTTCTCATGATGTACTCTGCATATAAGTTAAATAAGCAGGGTGACAATATACAGCCTTGACGTACTCCTTTTCCTGTTTGGAACCAGTCTGTTATTCCATGTCCAGTTCTAATCCCTCAAATATTGAGGGAGAGTTCCTATTTTTCCACATCATCATCAACATTTGTTATATGTTGTCTTTTTGATGGTAATCATCTGACAGATTTGAGGTGATATCTCATTGGGGTTTTGATTTGCATTTCTCTGATGATTAAAGAGTATGAAGACTGTAGGATTGTATTTGAATCACTTTTTAGTACTGCAATTTGATGTGTCCCTCAAGAAAAAGAGAATAAAAATCAACTTATATTGAGTAAACCATGGATAGTGCTCACACTTATTTTCCAGACACAGTAAAATATATCTATTGCTATTCATTAAAATAGAAATTTTAAAATTGTCCTTATTTATATATTTATATATTCATGAACATCTATTATTTAATAAAGAAAAAGTTGCTTTCCAGTTTCCAGGAAGTAAAAGATAAAATAGCAGTTACATAAAAGGAGAGACGAGAAAGAGATTTTCAGAAACTAAAATGATTTTTAAAACCTAGAATAGCTCCTGGCCTTAGAAAATTTAGTAGTTTGTGCAAAAAATATTTTCTACCTTTGGTACTTGATTAATGGTACAAAGACTAAAGACCAGTTAACACAGTATAGGAATACATGTTATAGTGGTTTCCAAATATGTCACTAATTTCTTTTGAAAACCACTTACATTTTAGAAGCACCAGCTATGAATAAATATTTCTATAATATACCCATACTTTCAGGATTTTAGAGTTATTCATAACAACTTGCTGCATAAAAAGTTGTCACACTTGCAAGTGGGTAAATATTATATAAAGTTGCTAAATAACTTTATGTAGTATTAGTTTCATCAAATAAGTTTTAAATGAAATGTGTTTGAGCTAAAAATGGAGTGTATCAAGTATGTTACATTTCATAAACTTTGTTTTAAAATTTTATTCTGTATGAGAATTCCTTGGTGGGCCAATGATTAGGACGCCAGGCTTCCATTGCAGGGTGCACAGTTTCAATCTCTGGTTGGAAAATTAAAATTTTGCATGCCACATGTCTTGACCAACTTGTTTTTTAATTTTGTAAACTAAAATACTAAACAAAATTCCCCAAACAATGTAACAAATATAGCTCTCCCCTAACAAGATAGTATTATTAAAATTTGGTGAAGTTAAAATCCAGCCTTTTTTAGAAGAAATAAAACTGTGCTCACATAAAGGATTAACTTGTCAAATCAGACTAATAAAAATCATACTTAATCAAGAGAAACAAACTTTCACTGGTGCTGCAGTCTACATGTGTCTAATAACTGGAATTGTGACTAGCTATANTCCCCTAACAAGATAGTATTATTAAAATTTGGTGAAGTTAAAATCCAGCCTTTTTTAGAAGAAATAAAACTGTGCTCACATAAAGGATTAACTTGTCAAATCAGACTAATAAAAATCATACTTAATCAAGAGAAACAAACTTTCACTGGTGCTGCAGTCTACATGTGTCTAATAACTGGAATTGTGACTAGCTATAAGGGGAGGACAGAGGATGAGATGGCTGGATGGCATCACTGACTCGATGGACGTGAATCTGAGTGAACTCCAGGAGTTGGTGATGGACAGGGAGGCCTGGCATGCTGTGATTCATGGGGTCACAAAGAGTCGGACATGACTGAGCGACTGAACTGAACTGAACTGAACTGATGGTTCTGTAACTTCTGGATTTCATCAGTGTTTCTATTTCTTCTTGATTTAGTTTTTACAAGTTCAAATTTTCCAAGAATTTGTCAATTTCATCAATATACATTTTCAAATTTCTTGTTGTAACATTGTACATAGTAATATTTTGATATATTTGTAATATTTAAAGTTCTGTCGTACTGTACCTTTTCTATTCCCGAAATTGTTTCATGATGACTTTATTTCTTAATCGGTTTTGGCACAGGTGTGTACATTTTATTTATATCATCAAAAATTAATTTATTGCTTTGTGAATCTTTTATTATATATTAGTTTACATTTTATTATTTCTTTCGCCTAATACAATGTAAATGCAATGTAAATAGTTGCAAATATATTGTGAATGCTATAAGAATAGTTGTCAGTGTGCAGCAAATTCAAATTTTATTTTTCGGAACTTCCTGGAAATTTGGGGGGTATAGTTTTGATCTACAATTGAATGTGATGATATAGAACACACAGATTAGAATACAGAACACAGTTTTGATCTAAAGTTGAATCTGAGGATACAGAACACACAACAGTATTAGCACTGGTATTGTACACTTCAGTTCAGTTCAGTCGCTCAGTCACGTTCTACTCTTTGTGACCCCATGAATAGCAGCACGCCAGGCCTCCCTGTGTATCACCATCTCCCGGAGTTCACCTAAACTCATGTCCATTGAGTCACTCATTCCATCCAGCCATCTCATCCTCTGTCGTCCCCTTCTCCTCCTGCCCCTGATCCCTCCCAGCATCAGAATCTTTTCCAATGAGTCAGCTCTTCCCATGAGGTAGTCAAAGTACTGAAGTTTCAGCTTTAGCATCTGTCCTTCCAATGAACACCCAGGACTGATCTCCTTCAGAATGAACTGGTTGGATCTCCTTGCAGTCCAAGGGACTCTCAAGAGTCTTCTCCAACACCACAATTCAAAAGCATCAATTCTTCAGCACTCAGCTTTCTTCACAGTCCAACTCTCACATCCATACATGACCACTGGAAAAACCATAGCCTTGACTAGACAGAGCTTTGTTGGCAAAGTAATGTCTCTGCTTTTGAATATGCTGTCTAGATTGGTCGTAACTTTCCTTCCAAGGAGTAAGTGTCTTTTAATTTCATGGCTGCAGTCATCATCTGCAGTGATTTTGGAGCCCCAAAAATTAAAATCTGAAATTGTTTCCACTGTTACCCCATCTATTTCCCATGAAGTGAACTTAGCTCTAGTCGTATTTTCTTCATATTTTCTAGCTTAATTTCATTGTGTTTGAAGAACTTTTAATGAATGGGATTCCACCATGTAACTGTACAAATCTATTTACTCTTTCTGTGGTTGACACCTGGATACTCGCAGATGTATGCATGTGTGTGTTTATTCTCCAGATTTGTGGATTTATTTTTAAACTTATATAACTATAATCTTTTAAACCTTGATAATTTATATAATTTTCTGCATAGCATATATAACATATGATATTCATTGATCTTTGTTTTACTATGAACATTTTCTTCATTTATTTTAAATCTATGTCACATGCGTGCTCTGTCACTTCAATTGTGTCCGACCCTTTGCGATCTCAGGAACTGTAGCCTGCCAGGCTCCTCTGTCCTTGGGATTCTCCAGGCAAGAATACTAGAGTGGGTTGACATTTCCTCCTCTAGGGGATCTTCCAGACCCTGGGATCAAACCTGTCCCTTTTACATCTCCTACATTGGCAGGCGGGTTCTTTATCAGTAGCACCACCTGGGAAGTCCATAGCATACATAACTTTATACATAACATATGATATTCATTTAGCTTTATATTACTCTAAACATTTTCTTCATTTATTTTAAATCTGTTTTATTAGGTACATATAAATTTAACCTAGTTATATCTTCTGGTTAACTGAAACTTGGGATCTGGTCTATTTGTTTAGAGTGTTCATGGAGATTGTTTTTCTCCTTTGTTAATTAAAAAAAAATTTTTTTTCATTTCTAGTATATTTAAATGGTAAATTTTCTTATACACCCATTCTTACATCTCTTGATTCTTAACTTCCCTATTCTTATTATAATGAAACCTTTCCATATTTGTCTCTTTGACAGTTTGTGCCTAAATCACATCTGTGAAGTCTCCTTTGTCACTTAAGGTAACATCCACAGGGATTACGATGTGGACATATTTGGGGTGGAGGCATTACTTGCTACATTAAGCCCATTTGGGGGCTTCCCTCATAGCTCAGTTGGTAAAGAATCCACCTGCAATGCAAGAGACCCTGGTTCGATTCCTGGGTTGGGAAGATTCCCTGGAGAAGGGATAGGCTGTCCACTCCAGTATTCATGGGCTTCCCTTGTGTCTCAGCTGGTAAAGAATCCTCCTGCAATGCAGGAGACCTGGGTTTGATCCCTGCTTGGGAAGATCCCCTGGAGAAGGGAAAGGCTACCCACTACAATATTCTGGCCTTAAGAATTCCAAGGGAGTCACAAAGGGTCGGACATGACTGAGCGCCTCCACTTTTCAAGTCCACTTTGTTTCATTCATCTAGTACTCTAATGTACTGTCTTATTTACTGTACATAATAGATCTTGTTATGTGGTAGAATGAGTATGAGAATTGTTTTTCAAAAGTGTCTGTTATTTTTTGCCCTTTACATTTACATTTTATGATTATTGACTTGTCAATTTTCACACATATATATCTACCAAAATTTTCTTTTGATTGCAAAACATCTATAAATGAATTTGGCAAAATGTAGCACCTTTATATTTTTGTCTCCAGTTATGGCATAGATTTACAAGATACATTTAGATTTTCTCTATTAAAAATTCTATTAAACTTAGCTAAACTTCTATAGGTCAAGGTCATTCACTGTATGCACACTTTGTTTTAGAACATCAAATATACCTGATTCCAGTTACACATGAACTTACTGATGGACTGTTAATTTGAAATACTTCCTAGTGGTAATCAGTTTACTTGTGCTATCATCTTTACTGTTCACTAACTTGCTGAAACCAACCTTCTTTCTTAGATCTTGGTCCCTAGCTTTATTCTTTTCATTTATATTTATTCCTAGTGTTTCATTCCTGATGAGTATAAGGGAAACTGAAGACTCTCAGCATAGTTGTAAAACAAGAAAAGCCTTATTTGTAAAGAAGTGATGCAGACATATTTTTCAGAATGTAAAATATTAATTTAGAGGCTGCAGCTTCTCTACCTGCACTAAACATGTCTAGAGATGCCAGGGACTTTTAAACATATTTTGAATGATTTATCTCCTGTATTGAGTTGGATTCCCTAGAAGCAGATTGAAATGAGTATTTGTGTGCCTGAAAGAGATTTGCTAAGGGAGTGATATTCAGCAACACCTCTATGGGAAGTAGTAGTACTAGATAGGACAGAAGTAACAAAACAGGTTTTTGGTGTCAGGTAAAGTCCAGCCATGAGTTTGAGCCAGCTCAGGAAGTTGGTGATGGACAGGAAAGCCTGGCATGCTGCAGTCCATGGGGTGCAAAGAGTTGGACAGGATCGAACAACTGAACTGAACTGAAGTCCAACCTCCACCTATTTCTCAATGAATTTTGGAGCTTTCACTACAATACAGATTCTCTCCCAATACTGGTTAAGAGAGCAAAACTTGTAATTCCCATCATTCTTTCATTTAATATATTGTATACATTCAAGGCAGCTCCCTGAGAAGTGATTTTAATTACCCAGGGGCAAAACTCAGAAGTTACTGGGGAATTTACAAGTGTGAGCTTTGAGCAACACTTGTGACTGTTGAGACATGGGAGTATTGAACAGGTGCAAAGGATTCCTGTGGATGTGGTTAGGGGTCATCATCATATGTCACATCTTTATTCTCTTGAGAGCTCTCTTTTACATGAACTAATGCTTATAACAAATATCTATCTCATTATTAATCATGATTTCTTAGATTAGACAATATTTCATTGTTTAGAATTAATCATAAGAAATTCTGCAGGTACACATAATTTTAGAATAATGTTCTTTGACTTCTTGTGTGGGCTTAAAAATTATATCTGGGAATCAAACATTTTCAAAGGAACAAACATTGAAATTGTATTGTGAATTAAGGAGATATTAATAGATTGAAGGGACTACAAAAGACACTGGTTAACTGTTTGCCATAATAATTTCCCTGCTTTTTCTTTTCTTCTTAGACTGTTTCCAAGCCTACCTTTATTGTGACTGAGTTATGACCAATAGGACGTGCATGGCAGTGATGTAAATGACTGCCAATACTGGCCTATAAAAATCCCTCATTCAATCCTTCAAGTTTTATTACTCTGTGCGTGTTGGTTGGATGTCAATGTCTAAAGTGGCCTTATGGGACATGCATTCTAGATGCAGACCTTCCATCAATCTGAATTCCTGAATCACTAAGAGCACATACCCCCTCCCTTGCCTCTAGCTGAATTTTAAATAAGCAAGGAATAAGTTTCAAAAATACAAAGTGGTAGAGATTTCAGGGTGTGCATAATATGGTGTTAGCCTACTTAACATGCATACCAAATTACACATTTTCAGCAACCTATGGATTATAAAAATTGTTAAACATATTTGCGTATGACAATAAAACAATATTAAAATCCTTTCTAGCTTGCTATTATTAGAAACATACTTCTATTTATCTTTAAGATAATAAATAGCATTGCTTAGTAACTTGAAGCTAAATCTTTAACTTTGCATATTCTACCCTGTCCTTAATATAATTATTGAAGATGAAGAAAACAAGGAGTAATTTTAGAAAATGTAGAATGGGAACATTTTATGGGTTTTAAGAGTTTTGATGGCAGTTGTAAAATTTCTCCAAAAGTTCTCTTTTAAATTTACTTTAATTTGAGTTTCCTTGTTTTTTTTTTTTTTGTAAAAATTGCTATAACAGAAAACGAACCTAGGCCACAATTGGTATTGGACCCATTTACTTTTCTACTCTGAGCTCACATAGCCAAGCTGCAAAACAACTTATCAGGGATAATCAGAAAATATCTATTCTTTGAGCTACAAATGTGATTGTAGTAAACACATCAGTTATCAAGGTGACCTTTTACTGGAATGGTTAAAGGAAGCATGCATGCTCAGATGTAATATTTTATGTTTCTGATATTCTTCCAAATCAAATAATTTTCAAGAAGGTAAAGTTTCATAGGAATTTTTTTTTTAATTTAACACTTTTATTGAGTACATTCTATGTTTTGTGTACAATGCTATGCAAGGGGTATACATCAGTAAAGAAAAATGAACTAAAATCTGGTGAGAAAAAGTCAATGAAAAGTTAACAAATGTTTTTTTTTTTTTCCTTCCTGGTTCAGTTTTGGANGTGAGCCGGCCCCGCAGCCGCCTGCGCTCAAGTGAGCCGGCCCCGCAGCCGCCTGCGCTCAAGTCAGGAATTTTCTTCCCATGAAAAATAGGAAGGTTGATTAGTAACTCAATAACATCCATTATCACAAGAGCTTGGTTTACTGGGGAGATTATCATCAGTGAAAAGCAGATATAATTCAGACAGTCTTTGAGAAAGGGAAAACAAAGTGAAAGTTTATGTTCAGTTTCTTTTTCTTTATATCCTAGGAATAAATGTTTTGTTTGTGAACAAACATCCTGCTGTGTCTGAATGGTGGAAATGAAAGAGTTCATCCATGGTGGAGGATGGAACAATATCAGAAGTTCTCACTGTAGACTGCAGCCAGGACCAATCCTGTCTCAAAACAGATTCAGAACTTAGATGAATTTGTAATGACATTATCTTTAAGACATTTTATTTCTTGTAAGCCATGCTTACAAATCTGTTGTTTTTTTGGGGGGAGAGGGAGATTATATCTAAGATGATAAAAGATGTGGTGCTATTACCTGGGTCATTATGCTTTCAAAAAGAATATTATTTGAGGAATAAGTCATCACAGTCTTTCCTTCCTTTCCAGGCTACTATCTCCCAGGAACAAAATTGGGTTCATAATTATGCTCAAGCATTATTTTTGAAACTCAGGAAATTAAATGTATGTTCTATTTTCAAAGGTCAAAGCATGTATACCTAACAATAAATATTTATTAAGCACCTATATAGTTAAAGCCATGTTAGAAGAAACATTATATAATTCTAAATGTGTTTAAGTTTATATCCCATATTTAGATACATGTGATTTGAACTATTTCTTCAAAGGCTGTTATAATAATTCTTCCTTTAATGGATACTGCTAAAGATCTAAATAATTTTTTTTCACTTTGAAAAGTAGTAATTGGCTTTCTTTATTGCTCATGCTAGTAAACTATGTGTGATTAATCTGTATATTTTTCTAGAGATCTAACAGCACAATTAGATACAGGGTTGAAAGTGAAAGTGTTTGACATCATTATTTGATATTGTGAAAATAAAACAGAAATTTACCTATAATTATTATTCATTCCATTGGTAAAGGGGCCATACAGAGTCAGTTCAGTTCAGTTGCTCAGTCATGTCTGACTCTTTGCAACCCCATGGACTGTATCACGCCAGCCCTTCCTGTCCATCACCAACTACCAGAGCCTACTCAAACTCAAGTCCATTGAGTCAGTGATTCCCTCCAACCATTTCATCCTCTGTCATCCCTTTTTCTCCTACCTTCAATCTTTCCCAGCATCAGGGGGTTTTCAAATGAGTCAGTTCTTAAAGGTGGCCAAAGTATTGGAGTTTCAGCTTCAGCATCAGTCCTTCCAATGAATATTCAAGACTGATTTCCTTTAGGATGGATTGGTTGGATCTCCCTGCAGTCCAATGGACTCTCAAGGGTCTTCTCCAACACCACACTTCAAAACCATCAATTCTTCAGTGCTCAGCTTTCTTTATAGACCAACTCTCACATCCAAACATGACTGCTGGAAAAACCATAGCTTTGACTAGATGAACCTTTGTTGCAAAGTAATGTCTCTGCTTTTTAATATGCTGTCTAGGTTGGTCATAACTTTTCTTCCAAGGAGTAAGTGTCTTTTAATTTCATGGCTGCAGTCACCATCTGCAGTGACTTTGGAATCACTGTTTCCCCATCTATTTTCTATGAAATGATGGGCCCAGATGCCTTGATCTTTGTTTTCTGAATGTTGAGCTTTAAGTCAACTTTTTCACTCTCCTTTCATTTTCATCAAGAGGCTCTTTACTTTCTCACTTCCTGCCATAAGGGTGGTGTCATCTGCGTATCTGAGGTTATTGATATTTCTCCTGGCAATCTTGATTCCAGCTTATGCTTCATCTAGTCCAGCATTTCTCATGAGGTACTCTGCATATAAGTTAAATAAGTAGGGTGACAATGTATAGTCTTGACATACTCCTTTCCCAAAATACCTTAGCAAATTGCTAAACTGAGACTAAAAACTCCTAAATTGCCATTCAAGTTCAAACTGCATCTGTTCTCTTAAGTAAAATAACATCCTTTCCAATCACATACAGAGATATTAGATATTACTTGTGTTCTTTCAAAGAGAGCCATGATAGATGGTGTGATTTGGATATTATCTGAAGATTTAATGCTGGCTAACTGAACAATTTCAAGGAGAGTCATGGAGATTCATTTGTTCTCTTAAACACAAAGATTTACTTAAGTAGAATTTGGATTTGCTGAAGTTAGTTAAAATGTGGAGGGAGCTTGGGCATTTAGAGTTGATGGAAAAATTTATGTATATTTAGTCCATAGTACTTGCTCAGCTTTGGACTAGATACTCCATGTATAGTATTTTATTGAATTTTCCTAAGAGCCTTGAAAATTAGACATGATTTTCCCTATTGCACAGCCAGTGGTCTTCTGGAGTTACAGAGAGAGGAATGCAGAGATAAGAATTCTAATGCAGGGACTTTGCTGGCAGTGTAGCAGTTAAGACTCTGGGCTTCCACTGCAGGAGGCGTAAGTTTATCCCTGGTAGGGGAACTAAGATGCCACATACCTCACAGCCCGAATACAACTACACAAAAGTTTTTAAAAAAGGATTCCAGGGCGTTATTTTATTTGAGATCATTTTTGCCTCCTTACCTAGTGCCTTCTAAGAGTCTTACTCTGCACACTTGCTTGGAGATAAAACATATTTCTCTTTGGGTACTCCTGGGCCCTTCATCCCTCAACTTTTCTTGCCTTGTGTAAGATACTAAAGTGAGAGAGGGGAAACCATCTAGGGTAAATAACTGTGAAAACATTGATACAGGTTAAGGCCTGAAGAGCTATCAGCCCCTGAGGAGAATTCGAAATCTTATAACTGAGAAACAAATGTATTTGTGGGATGAATTTCTAGGTCGTTTCCCCCTTAGGTCACCAAGCCAGGTTAGCAGGAAGGGTTACTAACTCACTGATGTGCAAATTCCCAGACCTGTGTCTCAGAACAGCAAGATTCTTAAGGCATCAAAACCTTGACTACAAAGCTCTGCTCGCCTTCTTACTTGATTAGTTCTCCCTGTCCCCACTCAAATCCTTGCAAAACTGAGACAGCAGGGGATGAGATAAGCAAACTCGTAATAAGTCTAACTTTCACTGGCCAGTGTATGTCTCTTCATGCCATCCCATGAGCCTTGTACCTGAGAATGTCCATTTTGAGATTTTACAGTATATTATTTATGGCTTTATTCTTAATTCAAAAAAAGTTTGATGAAAGTCTACACAGTTCAGGATACACTTTCTCCAAAGATGGAAACTTGACATACTGTAAATTTCAAGCTGAAGGAATTTGAAAAATGGTATCTGCAGGGAGAACTTGCTGAACATTGCTTGAAGCAGGTCATAAAACTCCCATGTAAGTAATGCCCTCTGTATACCCAAAGTAAGATGTATCCTTATTTCTGAAAACAAAAGACACAGAGAAGAATCTGGACAGATCTTGCCTCACTTTTGTCCTATCACATCATTCCACCACTCTTCATTCTTCACTAAACTAGCTTAAAAACACCCAGGCTTAACTGTTTCATTGAGTCTTCATTCCTTTAAGAAGGTCCTATATTGCTTAAAACTTACATTAAATAAATCTGTATATTTTCTCTTGTTTATCTGTCTTTTGTTATAAAACTAAATAGCAGAAGGCAAAACTTTTCTTAGTAACAAAATTATTGATGAGAATAGAGAATAGTCTGTGTCTGTTTATTCAACAATTTTCCTTCTTCACTCTGTTTATATTACAGCTGTCAGAGTAGATGCAGGTTTTCTAACAAACAAACCCAGTCAATGTGTTCACCAGTCAAGAATTTAGAAAGGGCGAAGAAAAAGATATTTTCCTCTCCTACAAAATTATTCTCCCCATATTGGTTGCATGTGAACTGTAGGCATAGCTTGGGGCAGCAACGACACTTGCAGAGTTTGAGAGGCAAATCTCAGTATTGTTCACCATCTGTGTCAGGGAGAGTGAACGCTTTCTCTTATATTATTTGTTTTTACCACTGCTAAGCTTAGCACTTCATATTTTAAATGGGAAATTCCAAAGCAAATAAATTATCTGAAGAATAGCCATTGCATTCTATGTAATGAGGCAGAAACCCATCAGCAGTCAAGTGAGATATCTATTTCTAGGGTCTACCTTCTGAGTGACATTTGCATTAAAAGAGGTGAGAGGAAGAGAAAGGGAAAGAGATATTTCCATTACATAGAGTAAAATTCATAGAGATTTTAATTGAGAGAAAAGACTGACTAGCAGAAGGCAAAACTTTTGTTGGTATCAAAATAATTGATAAGAATAGAAAATAATCTGTGTGTACTATAATCAATGATTTTTTTCTGCACTTTATCTGTTTATATTACAGTTGTCAGAGTAGGTGCAGATTTTCAAACAAATCAGCCTAGGCAATGTGTTCACTCATGTTCTGTCTCACTATTTATTTCTCTCAAGCTCAGGGTTACAACTTGCCTTCAGACTTACATCCTGCCTTTTCATAACCAGGGCATTTCTAGCAAACCTGGTGTCAGTCTAATGAAAGTGCATTTCCATTTCTTCAGTGGGCTAAATGTCTCCTTCAACCCCACATATGCTTGCAGAGATTGTAAATTAAGCCTCAGCAAATAAAAACAAGTTATATAGTTATTAATGAAAAGACATGATACCAGGATACATGAAGAATTTAGCAGAGTGGAAATCCTTTACCAAGCTATAGTAGATATAATCAAGTAAAACGTGCAAATGATAAAAGTTGAACCGCAAGCTATATATTTATTTCATCGTGTAGACATCAATATGATGACACTTGTTAGTATGTGCAAAATGGTGACTTGGAATCTTCCCTAAAGAAGTAAATGATAATTATCCATAGATGCCTCCATTATTTCCTGATTGCCTGGCAATCTGATATTTAAATAAACTAGCTTAAACTGAAATGAATTTCATTCACACAATTTCCTTTGTGAGCTTGAGCAACTTACAGTTTTAAAATTCAGTAGGCTATGGTACATCTGATACTACATACCAAAGGAGGAGACTGATTTCTTAACCAATTGTCACTTAAAAAGAGAGACTATGAAAGGGAGGGGATATATATATATATATATATATATATACCTATGGCTGATTCATGTTGAGGTTTCACAGAAAACAGCAAAATTCTGTAAATCAATTATCCTTCAATAAAAATAAATTAATTAAAAACAAAAAGAGTCTATGAGAAAAGAATAAATCTTGGGCTTGCTAACTGCAGACATAGAATATTTGTTCCAAAAATAACAATAACAATAGCAGCAACTAAAAAACTGAATATTGGCTTAATGAAAGTATGACAGTATATTGAGATCAAGCCAAACAAATTACTGGGCTTTGTTAGACAATTTTTAGAAAATACTGGAAACTAAACTAATACTGTTTCTATGGCAAAAATGAAGGGTTTAGTATTTATTTGGTTATTCACTTACACAGTCATTCTTTTCTCTTCTGTTCATGAATAGATAAGTACTAAGCAGCGATCCCTGGGGCCAGATATAACAAGTAAAACAGATTACTTGCAACAAATTGTATAAGGTTGTTAGTCTTAAATTGGTGGGACTCACATAATAGAGGATAATTTTTTTTAATTTGCCAAGATCTATGAATTGCTTTCCACTGAATCTGTTTGTAAATACACATTGATATCACTATAAATAGAGGTTTAACAGGACATGATTCATTCTGTCAAGTTTGAAAAGTTTATGTTTCATTTAGAAAGAGATTGCTTCTAATACAGTGTCTACTGAGAACACTTTCAGCACCAGATATCATTATCCTTGTCCAGGCCTCCAGAAATGTCAACAGAAACTAAGTAGTGACATACTTTGAACTCTTCTTTTTCTTTTTCTGATGCCATGGGCACCCTAAGATGTTTTGGAATTGAACGGCATTATTTTCAGAAGACCAAGTATGTGTGCCTCTTCAAAATCTCTTCATTGTTCATCTTTACCACAATAATATTTTTATTTATTTAGCTATTTATTAAGTTTTTGGTCATGCTGCATGGTTTGTAGGATCTCAGTTCTCAGGCCATGACAGTGAAAGCCAGGAATCCTAACCACTGGGCCATCAGGGAACTCCCACCATAATAACATTTTTAAAACATTTCAGTATTTCTTAATTTCTACTTCTACTTCAGTTTTCCCAAATTCATGCCAGATTTCCCCAATCTAATCAACTCACTCCATACTCAGATGCATAAGTAGACAGCCCTGCTGCCCCAATTCTCCTGAGTCCAGCAAACATAAATAAGTAGCTCTCATTAAAGACTTCACTGTCACCTTACCTGTTAGTAAGTTAGTATAAATCATTAAGAAAAGGAGCACTCTGTTCTCAAAAATTGTTCCACTGACAGCTCTAGGAAAATTAGAATGTGTTAGACAATATAAACTTAGGAAGGGCAGAGACTTTCTACGGATTTCCTACTTTATTTTCTAAGCCATAAATCTGTCAAGTGTCTACTTGATATTTGATTTTTACTTCATTGAAAAGCTTCTATAGTTATTTTCATCAATAATTTTTTATTCCTTCCAATACATTCTGATTGTAATGAAATAAATTCAATCAAATTCTATCTTTATTTTTCAGAGTGAAGGAAATAAAAGTTTGGTAACTCAATACCTTTTCTTTATTTTGCCCCTTATCCTTATCTACCTCAGTGATATTAGAAACCTCTAAAGTTTGCTTGTTTAATTTACAAGTGATTTATTTCTCTAGCTTTTCCAAGGGAATTGTATCTTGTGCTACACACATGAGTTATGATAGACGAGTGTCATTGCTGGAATCACCAATGTCTTCTCTTTGTGATCATTTTAGCACCTCCAGCCCTCAACCATAAATGCTTCTATGACCACCAATCTTTATTCTTTGTCCTTAAGCAACATGATGTTGAAATAGGCACCTAGTAGATTCAAGTGATTCTTGAAAAATATATCAATAAATTACTTGGTTTCAGTGGCCAGGCAATTAAATATTTAATTCTTTAGCATTTCACCTTTTTTTATTTGCTCAGTCTTGGCACTGTGACTTCAAGTCATCTCTTAACTGCTGCCATAAGGTACAGCTCTAAATTGTGCTGTGACTTGACTCACCTAAAATGATGGTTTTGTTCCTTTTTTAAGGAAAAAAAAAATCAGATTTTAAATACATAGATTTTTTAAGAGTATACTGATTTTTTTCTTAATTTTTATTTTTTTAGTTTGTTTTGCTTTACAATACTGTATTCATTTTGCCATACATTGACATGAATCAGCCACGAGTGTATATGAGCTCCCAATCCAGACCCCCTCTCCCTCCTCCCACCCGAGTATATTGATTTTGAAGGTTCATTACACTAGTCTCAACCTTCATGTTTGAAAATAATCATAACTGAAAAAATAAAATAAAAATAAAGTCTAGTTACTTTATGTGAAAAAAATATTTAGGTAAATCTGGCTTTTAAAAAAACATAGTAATGATAGCTGTGACTGTTTAAGTAGTTCAGAAACCCAGTTATGTTCTTGTGTCATCTGAGTCAACAATATTTAAATAGGAAAAGGGGAGTAGTGTTGAATATAATAATATGAAAACTATGGTTTTATTTTAATCTTTGAGCTTTGATGTGGGGCTATTATGTTTTTCAGTGAAGCCAGGATCTGCTTTGCCTGTTATAATTCAGCATGTCTTAATGAGCACCATGTAGCTGTTTTAAGAACTGGAGAGCTTGGAGAGCCAAACCTTTGTCTCTTCGCTTGCATAACTTCCTGCCAGAAATCTTCCTTCCCATAAAAACATAATTTAAAAAGCTGGTTACTGCTCAAATCAGGTTTGTTTGGAAACTCATTAGTTGAAGATTTGTGAGAACAGCTGGAAGAACCAAAAAATATGTAAACCCCTCCACCAGCAGCTTAGCAATAAGTAAAACTCATCATTATAAAATATCAGCTTTATTTCTAAGAATAAAGGATTATTATTTCATGTTAAATGTGATTACCATTCTAGCATTTTTATTTCTTGTTTTTGTTCTGCTTACATTATTTCCATGTTAAAGACTAAAGAAAGTCTTTTAAGACAAAGCAAGCTATAATTTATCTTAAAGAAAATTGTTCAGCTAAGAAACAAAAGCTAGGTTAATAAAAAAATTTTAATGGTCTTACCCATGAACAGTATGAAAAGGCAAAATGATAGGATACTGAAAGAGGAACTCCGCAAGTCAGTAGGTGCCCAATATGCTACTGGAGATTAGTGGAGAATTAACTCCAGAAAGAATGAAGGGATGGAGCCAAAGCAAAAACAAAACCCAGCTGTGGATGTGACTGGTGATAGAAGCAAGGTCTGATGCTGTAAAGAGCAATATTGCATAGGAACTTGGAATGTCAGGTCCAAGAATCAAGGCAAATTGGAAGTGGTCAAACAAGAGATGGCAAGAGTGAATGTCGACATTCTAGGAATCAGCAAACTAAAATGGACTGGAATGGGTGAATTTAACTCAGATGACCATTATATCTACTACTGTGGGCAGGAATCCCTCAGAAGAAATGGAGTAGCCATCATGGTCAACAAAAGAGTCTGAAATGCAGTACTTGGATGCAATCTCAAAAACGACAGAATGATCTCTGTTCNGACAACCGAGGATGAGAGGGCTGGATGGCATCAGTGACCCGATGGAGGCGAGTCTGAGTGAACTCCGGGAGTTGGTGATGGACAGGGAGGACTGGCGTGCTGCGATTCATGGGGTCATGAAGAATCAAACACGACTGAGTGACTGAACTAAACTGAACTGACCCCCATATAGTTTGTAATAAGATGCCAGAATAAATAAATAATATTTGTAAAGAGTGTACTTGTTTCTATCTAAAACGAAAAGGAAAACCTGTTCATCATATGTACCCTTTTGTATCTAAGTTGCCCTCAATTAGCCTTTTCCTAATTCAGGAGATTGTTTGGAAAGGTCAACACATCACAACTGTCATGTACATATGCTAACCTGCACTTGTGCTAGAGTGTTGAAGTCCATTTCTTCTAGCCATTTTCCAAAAATCTTTCTGAAGATATCATCTATTAATTCATTCTGTCATTTTTTGAAAAATATGTATTGAACTCCAACTGTGGTCTCTGCTCTGTGCTATGGATATAGCAGTAAACAAAAAGACAATGTCAGCACTGCCCTCAAGAAGTTTACTTTCAACTAGGAAAGTCCACAGCAAGCATAAAAAGAAATTAATAATTTAAATGATTTTAATAAAGTAAAATCCTGTGGGCTATGTTAGCCATGATGACTTGGTAAAACCACATCATGGACACATTTAAGCAGAGGCATGAGTGAGAAAATGAGACAGCTATACAAATGACTGGTGTAAGAGGAATCTAGACAGAGGAAACTGTAAGAACTAAACCCCTGAGGCTTGCATGAGTTTAATGAGGAACTACAAAAAGACTGAATGTTGAAGCCTGATGAATAAATTCTGATGTAAGAGGCAGCCATATTAAAAAGAATCACTTAAGCTAAGGAAGGATGAAGGGTTTTTGTTGTTTGTTTTGTTTTTCTAATAATACAGTGAGGACTTTTATTATGGGAAATAGAAGAGCCGATTCTTTTAAAAGATCATGAATGAAGAATGGGCTCTAATTAAACCCTAGGACAAGGGACAGGCTCTCACACGAGTATCCATCCTACTTGCTTCTGTTTGAAACACAGTGTGTTGCACCGTGTGTCACATGATTCTTTGCAGAATCTTTCATATAAAAGGCTAAAATAAGTTTCAGTCAGAAGCCCATAAGTTGGCTTCTTATACCCACACTGGGAAATGATGCTGGGAAAGATTGAAGGCAGGAGGAGAAGAGGACAACAGAGGATGAGATGGTTAGATGGCATCACCGACTTGATGGACATGAATTTGAGCAAGCTCCAGAAGTTGGTGATTGACAGGGAAGCCTGGCGTGCTGCGATTCATGGGGTCGCAAAGAGTCGNGGCTTCTTATACCCACACTGGGAAATGATGCTGGGAAAGATTGAAGGCAGGAGGAGAAGAGGACAACAGAGGATGAGATGGTTAGATGGCATCACCGACTTGATGGACATGAATTTGAGCAAGCTCCAGAAGTTGGTGATTGACAGGGAAGCCTGGCGTGCTGCGATTCATGGGGTCGCAAAGAGTCGGACATGACTGAGTGACTGAACTAACTGAACTGACTGGCCATCTGTATGTCTTCTTTGGAGAAATATCTGTTTAGGTCTTCTGAACTGGGTGGTTTTTTTTTTTTTTTTTTTTTTGCATTGGCTCTAACTTTTCATTCTTTCTGGAGTTATTTCTCCACTGATTTCCATAACATATTGGGCATCTACTGGACTGGGGAGTTCATGTTTCAGTGTCCTATCTTTTTTCCATTTCATACTGTTTATGAGTTCTTAAGGCCAGAGTACTGAAGTGGTTTGCCATTCCCTTCTCCCCTTCTCCAGTGGGCCACATTTTGTCAGAACTCTCCACGGTGACCCTTCCATCTTGGGTGGCCCTACAGGGCATGGCTCATCGTTTCATTGAGTTAGACGGGCTGTGGTCCATGTGATCAGATTGGTTAGTTTTCTGTGATTGTGGATTTCAGTCTTTCTGCCCTCTGATGGAGAAGGATAAGAAGCTTATGAAAGCTTTCCTGATGGGAGAGACTGACTGAGGGGGAAACTAGGTCTTGTTCTGATGGAAAGGGCCATGCTCAGTAAATCTTTAATCGAATTTTCTGTTGATGGGTGGAGCTGTGTTCCCTCCCTGCTATTCCCCTGGGGCCAAACTGTGGTGGAGGAAATGAAGGTACGGTGACCTCCTTCAAAAGATCCCATGCATGTACTGCTACACGCAGTGCCCCCAATCCTGCAGCAGGCCACCACCGATCCACACCTCCTCTGGAGACTCCTGGACACTCCCAGGCACGTCTGGGTCAGTCTCTTGTGGGGTCACTGTTCCTTTCTCTCGGTTGCTGGTGCACACAACCTTCTGTTTGTGCCCTCCAGGTGTCTATTTTCCAGTCCTGTGTAAGTTCTGGCAGCTCTGTGGTGGGATTTGTGGTGACATCCTCTAAGAAGGTTTATGCCATACCCAAGTCTGCTGCACCCAGAGCCCCCGGCCCTGTGGTAGTCCACTACTGACCCATACCTCCATTGGACATGCTGAAACAGTTCTGTCTCACTCTCTGCAGGGTCCCTGGATCCTGGTGCACCCAAGGTTTGTTTGCACCCTCTGAGCATCTCTGGAGGGAATGGGGTTTGATTCTGAACACGGATTGGCCGCTCCTACCATCTTGCTGGGGCTTCTCCTTTGCCCTTGGACATGGGGCATCTCCTCACAGCCACTCCAGCGCTGCACAGGTGCCACTCCAGTGCCTACCATCTGTCGGGGCTTCTCTGACCTTGGACATGGAGTATCTTCTCACGAAGTGACTGGAGTATCTCCTCATGAAATCATGATGTGACTTTACTCCAGCAAAGTGACTGGACAGTCACTAAGACAGTCACTTCAGTTCAGTTCAGTCGCTCAGTTGAGTCTGACTATTTGTGAACCCATGAATCGCAGCACACCAGGCTTACGTGTCCATCACCATCTCCCGGAGTTCACTCAGTCTCACATCCATCGAGCTGGTGATGCCATCTAGCCTTCTCATCCTCTGTCATCCCCTTTTCCTCCTACCCCCAATCCCAGTGTCAGAGTCTTCCAATAAGTCAACTCTTTGCATGAGGTGGCCAAAGTACTTGAGTTTCAGCTTCAGCATCATTCCTTCCAAAGAAATCCCAGGACTGATCTCCTTTAGAATGGACTGGTTGAATCTCCTTGCAGTCCAAGGGACTCTCAAGAGTCTTCTCCAACACCACAGTTCAAAAGCATCAATTCTTCAGCGCTCAGTCTTCTTCACAGTCCAACTCTCACATCCATACATGACCACTGGAAAAACCATAGCCTTGACTAGATAGACCTTTGTTGGCAAAGTAATGTCTCTGCTTTTCAATATGCTATCTAGGTTGGTCATAACTTTTCTTCCAAGGAGTAAGCGTCTGGCTGCAATCACCATCTGAAGTTATTTTGCAGCCCCCCAAAATAAACTTTACTCCAGCAAAGTGACTAGACAGTCACTAAGACAGTCACTTAGTTAATCAGAAATTCCTCCAAATTCTCTGATAATCAATCATCTTGACTTAAATTTTTTTTCCTCCCGTGGGGTTTTCCATTTGCATCATGAATGTGGACTCTCTTTAACCAGGGTGTTGTATGCCTTGCTTTTTGAGTTGGAAATATGTCTCCTTCATGTTAGTTTTGTCAGTGTATTTAATGTTTTTTGTCTCCTTCATAGGTGAACTCATTTTGACAGAGTCATTGTTCTTAACAGACAATACATTCATCTATTGTTGTGGGTCTTGCTTCATAAAGCCACTGTAGATTTTACTTACTGCTGATTCATATTTTATACTCATGAATTTAGTTACCTTCCATCCACTTCAATTACTCCAATCTAATGAAGGTGTGGAGTTAAAGTTCTATATCAGTACTGTGAATTGGCTACTACATAAAATTAAGTTGTACTCAGCTACAAAGAAACAAAAACCCAATACAACTCTTTTTTAAAAGGAGAGATTTTTTATCTCTTCAATTCAAATAGAGGATGAATATTGAGAATATAGCTTCTTTCAATCTTTTTGCACTGCCATTCTCATCATACTGAGTTGTCTTTTTAGATTGGCTACACTCATGTCCCCAAGAAGACTGTCAGTTCCAGACATCCAGAAAAACTGACGGTCCTTATATTATGTCCCTTTATAAGAGCTAAGAAACTTTAGTAGGTGATATCAACCAGATTTCTTATCGCATCTCATTGGCTGGAATTGAAACACTTGCTCTATCTAAGCCAATCAAGTATAATGGCAAAACTAATGAGGTCACTGGGCTTCCCAGGTGGCTCAGTGGTAAGGAATCCATCTGCCAAGCAAGAGACGTCTGCCAAGAAGGACACCCGGGTTCGATCCCTGGGTTAAGAAGATCTTCTGGAGAAGGAGATGGCAACCCACTCCAATATTTGTGCTGGGGAAATCCCACGATCAGAGCAGCCTACCTGGCTATATTCCA
Source organism: Neotragus moschatus (assembly GCA_006410615.1). Lineage (NCBI taxonomy): Eukaryota > Metazoa > Chordata > Mammalia > Artiodactyla > Bovidae > Neotragus > Neotragus moschatus. Next base: position 847,752 of record SJYA01000487.1, read on the forward strand.
TGGGGTTGCAAAGAGTCCTACACGACTTAGCAACTGAACAGCAGCAGAAGCAATGGAACCGTGATGATTGTTTAGACTCACCTTCCTCTCAAACACACAGTCATCTAATACTTGAAGAAAATCAGGGTTCTGTCTGCAAGGATGGAGGAGTATAGGCAGATGGGAAATCAACAATATTCACCACTGAAATATTATTGAAAAATGTTTTTTTCTGGAGTATTTTGAAATTTTTAAATTACATAGAATAATATCTGGGTAGATAATACTCCCTCAATACCTGCCTGAACTTTGGAGCTTCCAGTATCTATTAATTACTCATTTGGAGAAAGTGGAGAGGACCAGATATCAAGGTTGCTACCACAGGAACATAGTCTGAGGAATTTGAACGGAATATTGGAAACTTTTAACATCGGTCCTTTTTCAGTGCCAATCATTTTTCTATTAGAATTTGTTGAATTCATGCTGCTCTGTGACTGCTCAGATATTTTTTTCCCTTATCTATTTTATCCAATTAGTAGATTTAATTTTAAAGCTTCTTTTTCATCAAAGTGTAACTTTCTTATATCTTCTGAACCATGTCTGGTTAATCTAAGAAACTAAACTTTATCTTTATAGTCACTGGAACTAGTAGATGTTTTTAAAAAGGTATCTCTCAAGCAATGTAAGTGTATTTTGACAAAGATATGGAAGTTCTAAAGATTACTCCAAAAAGTACACTCATCCAGAAAGAATCCTCTAGTCTGCTGCCCACTTGGCATTTGACATTTGACCATGCACTGGTTATATCACTTCTCAAAATTAAATCTTCCCACTTCCTTCTCTTTAAGGACCAGGTGAAACAATGTGTTTGAGAGGATGCTGTCATTGTGAGATGTTTCCTGATTTACCACTAAGAAGTTCTTCTTGGTACTGGAAGCAAAATATCCAGTTTAAGAGCCCAGAACCATGCTGAATGGTGCTCCAGCAAGTTGTAGTTTCAATTTTCAACAGAACCAAACAGTGGAAATTCTGATGGATAATGGTATCAAAAATCTCTGGGAAGCCAAGGAATAACTATTTTACAAACTATTAATATTTAATGTCCATCTACCTAAGAATAATCTATTTAATTTCTATAATTGATGAGCAGTTATAATGATACTAGTCAGAAAGTAAATATTGTAATGATTATGCCAAATTCATCTCTTCATACAGAGAGATTATCAGCTTTGTATACATGAAGAAGAATAAGGAAATTCTGACGAAATCTCACATTGGGGTAATAAATGTATGGCTTTACAATCTATATATTTTCCGAAATTCAGCAAAAAGTATGTCTTCAATGCCCTGAGTGTTTAAAACAACCAGGAAACTATTTGAAAGATTTTGATGATAGAATAAGATAATTAGTTTCCATTTCTTCAAACTTTTTTTCTTCCTTCAGTTTTTCCAGATTTCCTATCTATCTTTCTTCTCTGAATATCAAAAATAATTTGTGCTAACTTGATAGGGTCTTGGGAAATGATTTAAATTATTAAAGTATAGTTTCTGTAGGTATAAAAAGTTCATGTAGGCATCCTATTCTTCCCTATTCTAGAGTGACTTCCTGCCCTTCTCTGTATTTCGTGGCCTTCTGCACTTTTTCTGAACATAGACGACATCTTTTATGTATAAAGATTCAAGTGAAGTGCTATGAATCATTTACTTTTTAATGTTTCTCATTGAGTATTTCCTCTTGTTATCAAATAGAAACCCATATTATTCTCCCTTAGATTTAAGCATGATGAGTTGGCTTTTGCTTGGAGTACTTTTCTATTTTATTTTGTTTCTGCATTGTTTCTCGCATCAGGCTTCTTTGCTTCCTGATTCTATACGCCCACACTATTTCTTAATAACTTGGCCTTGTTATCCAGTGAAATAGGACATTCCAAAGCTCTAAGCATCTGAAAACATGATGATTTAATGATAGAGAACTTAATAAAATAAGATTATGAATTACATAGTATGAAATTTAATAAGTGTAATTTGAGAAGTACCTATAACGACCAAGACCAAGATCAAAGTTTATTCATTTGTCAACCATAGGTAGAGTGTGATAGGACAAACATTAGCATGGGTGTCTGAAAAGGTCACAAAAGAGCGCTATCATCTTATACAAGTCACTTTATCATCCTGATCCTCTGTTTCCACATTTATAAATATATGAATTTTGAGCTAGGTGGTCATTGTGATCTCTTTCAGGTCAACTAATCTCTGATAGTGAATATGACAGGTATCTCCTTTAGGTGACATTGAACTTCCCTGGTGGCTCATACAATAAAGAATCTGCCTGCACTGCAGGAGACTTGGGTTTGATCCCCTGGACCAGGAAGATCCCTTGGAGAAGGGAATGGCTATCCACCCCAGTATTCTTGGGTGGATACTATCCATTCCCAGTATTCTATCCATTCCAAGTATTCTCCACCCTGGAGAATTCCATGGACAGAGGAACCTGGCAGGCTACAGTCTATGGGGTTCACAAAGGGTCAGACACAATTGAGTGACTAACACTTAGGTTGTATTGCTTTTTTTTCATCTGTAGGAAACAAGATTTTAATGTTTCTCTTCCCTGAAAATGACGTCTAACGCACAATTTGTAATTATAATTCGATCGAGTCTCATCAGAGGGTATAGATATTTTAGGTGGTTTTCCATAATGAGTCAGAAAATTTCCCAGGAGAGTTTAGGACAGGGCAGCTGAACATAATGTTTACTACAGAACATTGGTACATTTTAAGGAAATGAAAACTATTTGAAAGGATATTGCCCTATCTTTCCACTCCATTTTTTTCAGCCTTTAATTCTACAATTTCAATCTGAGTCTTAATATAAGATTTGTTATTTATACAGAAAATATATTTTGTAACTGTCTATTTGCTACCCAGTCTGATTAAAGCTGCAGAATAGGTTCATTGTCCGTAAGATATCCCTTCCTATCCAAGTCAATGTATCTTTTTATTTTAATTGATAACCAATAGATAAACAATTTGGATAGAAAGGAATATTATTGACTTTATTTGGTTCTGGGATTTTGGATATCAAGAATTCAGACAGTAAGATTTGAATGTGAGGGATGGGGAGCCTACCATGAATACTTGGAGAAGTAGAATTTCTTATTGAAAAGAGTATGAGAATTCAAGTAAGACGGGTTCTCTTGTCTTTTTGTGACCATTAACTATCTGAGAGACCTGGAACAAAGGAATAGCAAAGATACATGTGTTAGGATTCACAGCTGTAAGTAACAGAAAGTAGCAACTCTAGCTAATGAAATGAAAGTTGATTTATTGAAAGGATCAGGGTAAGGCTTGAGGGACTGAAAAGAATAGGCTGAAACTAAACCTCATCTGTTCTAAAGGGCTAGAATGCAAGAAAAACAACAACGATTTCAAATCTAAGAGAGCTAAAGGTATAAGACAAAAGATACAAACAGTCACTGTCCCCATGTCCCACTTGGATAAATCACCTCTAAATATCCTTCCACTCTTGCCTCAGAGGCTCTGGATTCAATGCCTTTGAAAGGAGACAAGGATGGTGTTATACCTGGGGCCCAGGTGTAGTTGGCCAACATAAGGGAAGATGCAGCACCTTTGACAGCCACAATGTCAATTGCTCACTGCCTCCAATATGACCAAAATGGGGAGGATTAATTCCTCAGTAGGTAATTTAGGTGCCACAAGTAAGGAGGCAACTTAGCAGACAGGAACTAACCAAAGCCCTTTGCCTAGAAAATAAACAGATACAAAACATTTATTTTCTTTGATCTTTGTCTTCAAAATTAAGTTATTCAGAAAAATCATCCCAGTAAGTTATTTAGCTCTACAGTGCTATAAATTCCACTGATTTCTATAAATCATGAGTACTGTAAATATAGCTATTATTATCTGTACTTACCAATGAGGATATGCTATAGAAAAAAACAAAATATAAATTATTAAATACAAACTTTCATTTTCTAGAAGCTTTAAAAAAAGTGCAGAATTTTTTCTGATGGTTTATGCAAGTGTCTTAACATCATGTAGTAGGTAGGAAGGTGTCCCAAAAGATCTATAACGTTTCCAGATTAAAAAATATAGACTAAAAAAGCATAACAAGAAAGTGTTTTACAAATATGATTGCATTCTTACCTCTTTAATACAGGTAAGAGTCAGAGTCAACCATATGGTTCAAGTACCTATTAAGATCATGGACTCTAGACTGAATCTGAATCTTGCTACATACTGACTTACTATCTTTATGATTCTAGGCAAGCTCCTTAACTTTTGTAGGCCATAGTTTTGCTTATATCAAAAACAGAGAGAACAAAAGTTATGCATACCTCATAGAAAAGTCATGATGAAAATATGAATTAGTGTTCATAGTGAAAGTGAAGTCGCTCAGTCGTGTCCGACTCAGCGACCCCATGGACTGTAGCCCACCAGGCTCCTCTGTCCATGGGATTTTCCAGGCAAGAGTACTGGAGTGGGGTGCCATCGCCCTCATAAGCACTATGCAAATATAAAATTAAAACAGACCTAAAATCATTTTGCCAAATGTATACTCTCATTAATTCACATAAATGATGTATGTAGATATCAAAAAATTGTTTCTTTCTTCAATTCATTGAGTGTCTATGTAAAACTCCACATTATTAGATGCTTAATAAATATACAGGAAACAATAAATGTACATGAAAACTTAATAAATATGAAAAATCATGAAAAAATTACATGAAAAACTAATTTCTAAATTTTATTCATCATGTTACTTTCCACTGTGATTGCTTAGGATAGAAGCAATGTGTTGTAAATATCGTATAATTTCTGAAGCTGATGTTGTTTTATCAATACTAATGTCTTTTGACTTCTACTACTAACACACTCTTAAAAAGCTATTTCACAAGACTTAAATCAATCATTAGGTAATGATAGACTAGAAATCCTACCGGGTCTGTTCATTTACTTTTGTATCGTACTTCTAAAAGATGAAAGTGAAAGTGAAGTTGCTCAGTCCTGTCTAACTTTTTGCGATGTCATGGACTGTAGCCTACTAGGCTCTTCTGTCCATGGGATTTTCCAGACAAGAATACTGGAGTAGGCTGCCATTTCCTTCTCCAATCCATAATATATAGCTCTCAGGTGAGAAAACAATATTGAAACCTTTGTGTAGCATTGTTGAATCACATTTCACTCAAGGGATGTAGATGTTAAAACAATTTTATAATAAAATGATCTCACTATTAAAACAGTTGCAAGAAACTAAGACTTCATCAGCTTTAAAAAATTGTTTCTTTGTTTAATGTTTCCCCCTAGTTATTTATAGATCTTTAATTATTCTTATTCTACCTATATCTGTCTTAGTTTTGGACATATACATTTACTCAGAATCTCATAAGAAAATTAGGTTGTTTAGTATATGCCCTTTTTCCTTTTATATGAGCTTTACAAATAAGAAGTGACAAGATTAGCCATCCAGGAAGCCACAATTAAAGGATATGGTTTATTCATAACTGTTAATCAGTTGGCAGAAATTTCCTGTCAGCATTCTAATACACCAGTCACAAAAATGACCAAAACCCTCTTTGATATATAGAGAGGCAAGGCTAATTTGTTAAAATGTTAGCCCCAGTTTGACTAATGTAGGGGCTTAGTCATTATATTTTCTAAAATGTTCATGATAATTTAAAAAATCATTAAATAATTATCACTTTGATTTGAACCACTTTCATTCTTGTATTTTAGATATGAAAATAAAAGAGAATTCGTTTATTGTTTGAGATCTGGACTTCAGAATTTTTCAAGTTTTTGACTGCCTAAAATGAAAATGGAGCATTCATTATACACAATCCTTATCATTATGACAAATTTATTTGATGATAAAGAATAAGGGAAAAGTCTTTTTTCCCCATTAAGCTGGAGTAGGTATATTGATACATAACTAGAGGAAATAGTGGTCAACTTCAATATTCATATAGTTGATCTCCTTGTTAAAAATGCAGATTTATGGATGCCATTTCCAGAGATTCTGACTTGTTATATTAAACAAACAAACATTAGGACATTCTGGTGCCAAAACTCAAGTACCAAGTTGGAGAACAGTGCCTATATCAGATATTTTTCTTGATTTTTTTTTTTATAACTCCTTTGGTAATTATAATTGGGTGGGCAACTCATTACCTGAGGTGTAGCTCTCATTTCAGCCTCACTCTTGGCAAAAATCCATCTTGTTAACAGAGTTTTGACTGTAATAGCAGGTAGCACTCTCCTCAGGCATCCTGGCTCAAACAATGACAGCAAGTACTTTAAGTGACGCTTTTTTGCACTGCCCATGACCTGTCAAACTGTTATTACTGTCAGTGAAAGGATGGAGGAAATCAAGTGAACATGAAAAGGAGAAATCCCTTGCTTTTCGCCACTAGCATTTTCTTATGATGAGATAATCTGTCAGTGGCTGTACTTGTTATCTCAGCATAAATGACAATGCACTGATTTACTCACATCAGATGCGCAAATTAGAGAGGACGAAAAGCTAGCATCCTTTAACACTCAAGCTTCAGAGGAGAGATGTGCTGACTCTCTCTCTTACATGGCTGATTTGCTTTGACCATTTCATACTAATATTGTGTGGTTCTACTGTCATTCATTTTTCACCTTGAGTTCTGCCACCATAATCAGTTCAGTTACCATCCTCCTCAAGTGCCCCGGTCTTGCTATTGCAGACATCACCTTTTTACATAAAAAATAGGTATGTACAATTTTAATAATTTGCTAAAACATGGCTTTTTAAAAAGCCCTTCAGCAATATCTAAACTATTCCTTAAAAACAGACGAGAATAAAATGTCATATTACATGACAAAACTTGTCAGTGATATGATGCAATTAATGGTCTGTGCTAGAATTGCCATAGGGAAGCTTTTCATACTTTTATAGCCATCAGGCATTGAGTACATATTAACAAAAAATGCATTTATTTTCTTCTTTACATATTATTATCTGTATAGTTGGACAGTATAAGTCATAATAAAGTGTTTCAGTAGAACGGATGTTTTGAATTCAAACATGTTTGTTTCGACTTTGTTTGTTGTTATGTTTGGATTTTGACCCCTGCTGTTAATGGCAAGTTTACTTAGCCTATTTGAACTGGGGTTCTAACTCATAGGATTTTTCTGAAGCTGTTATACATAAATAATCTTAAAGGTAAAAATGGAATCTCACTAAATCTGGGTCTTTCTAGGTGTGTAGATGTGGAAAATGTGTTCCTTTATGATGCTCTCAAGCAGATATATTTGTGTTGTAGACTTCCAGTAGATGGTAAATCACATGGGCATAAAAAGATATGTGGTGGCAAAGACAGAGCAGTGGCTTTGGTGTCCTGGAGTTAACATACACAAGACTAGTGGCTTCATTCTACATATAGTCTTATGCCCTTTGGGTAATCATATTTTGTGGGGTTTTAAAAAGTTACATAGCTCCCTACATTATTTTCATTTTAGAATTTTTTTATATTTACTTTTCTATAGTGAGAATTTCAGCCACATACAGAAAACTCCTAATGAAAATGATAATAAATATAGAGTGAGAAAGTCATAACTGAATAATACAACAAATGGCTAATATGGTAAAAGCAAAAAAAAAAAAAAAATCAGACCTCATGTTTGTTTCCAAGTTCCTTTTAGCCAGGGTAATGTTTGTAAAATAAGTTACAGAATTTTGTAATCATAGGAGAAAATGCATATCATTTCTTAAGCAGAAATAAGAAAAATTTTCACATGGGCCTTTAAAACAGATATTTGATGATAAAACGGAAATATCATTGATAAATTCTTGATAAAAATAGAAGCAAATTTTATATAACTATTCAAATCTTTAACAGTCTTAAGAAACAAGTATTTATAATTCAGTGAAAGTCATTTTAAGAAGCACTAAGAAAATGTAATCCATGCGTACATTTTTCTATTTGTTTAAATAACAAACAACTAATAAATAACACTTACAGAAGTGGATAAAGGATGGAAAGCATTTTGCTTAAACAAATTCTCATGATTATTATTCCCATAAGTTGAGTTTTTAAGAGTGGATAATTTGATATGGGTTAGTAACATTGGTATTCTCACTCAGTTCAGTTCAATTCAGTCGCTCAGTCATGTCCGACTCTTTGCGACCCCATGAATTGCAGCATCCCAGGCCTCCCTGTCCATCACCAACTTCCAGAGTTCACTCAGACTCACATCCATTGAACCAGTGATGCCATCCAGCCATCTCATCCTCTGTCATCCCCTTCTCCTCCTGCCCCCAATCCCTCCCAGCATCAGAGTCTTTCCCAATGAGTCAAATCTTCGCATGAGGTGGCCAAAGTACTGGAGTTTCAGCTTCANTCCAACCAGTCCATTCTAAAGGAAATCAGTCCTGGGTGTTCCTTGGAAGGACTGATGCTAAAGCTGAAACTCCAATACTTTGGCCACACCATGGGAAGAGTTGACTCACTGGTAAAGATGCTGGGAAAGATTGGGGGCAGGAGGAGAAGGGGACAACAGAGGATGAGATGGCTGAATGGCATCACCTACTCTATGGACATGAGTTTCAGTGACCTCCAGGAGTTGGTGATGGACAGGGAGGCCTGGCATCCTGCGATTCATGGGGTCGCAAAGAGTCACGACTGAGCGACTGAAGTGAACTGAACTGAACCGAAGTAATTAATTGGGCAAATGATTAATTTGGGCTTCCCGGGTGGCTCAGACAGTAAAGAATACACCTGCAAAGTGTGAGACCTGGGTTCAATTCCTGCTTTGGGAAGAAGCACTGGAAAAGAGAACAGCTACCCACTCCAGTGTTCTTGCCTGAACAATTCCATGGACAGAGGAGCCTGGCAGGCTACAGTCCATGCAGTCACAGAGTCAGACACGACCAAGCAACTTCCACTTTTCGCTACAAGTTATTAATAGTAGAGTTAAACAGCAACTGTCCTGTCCTCTCAACCAGCAACAATTGTTATAAACTGCAATGAAGTATATTTCAAGACTCTTATATTGTTTTACCAGTTCGTTTTCTTTGTTTTTACTAAAAAATAACTCCATAATCATTCATAAAATTCTACTCACTACCGCAATCATTTCTAAGCACAGTGTTCCTCAAGTTCCATTCTAAAACAGAGAGGAATAGAAGAATGTGAATCAAGAATGAAGTGGTTCTTCCAGAATATTTTGTATAAATTGTGCTATTTTCTTATCTCCTTTGTGGTACTCCAAGGAAATCCAACCAATCCATCCTAAAGGAAATCAATCCTGAGTGTTCACTGGAAGGACTGATGTTGAAGCTGAAACTCCAATACTTTAACCACCTGATGAGAAGAGCTGACTCATTTGAAAAGACCCTGATGCTGGGAAAGATTGAGGACAGGAGGAGAAGAGGATGACAGAGAATGAGATGGTTGGATGGCATCATCGACTCAGTGGACATGAGTTTGGGTAAACTCTGGGAGTTGGTGATGGACAGGGAGGCCTGGCGTGCTGCAGTCCATGGGGTCACAAAGAGTCGGACACAACTGAGTGACTGAACTGCACTGAACTGAACTTATGGTATTGTATTTCAAATAATTAAACCCAAATATATATAGGTGCAAAAAATAGTAATGTTTCATTACTTCTTTATGACAGTTCATGTAAAGAAATGTTGGCGAACATGCAATCCTTTTGATCTACTTTATGGAAATGTTGATGAGTCCCATAATGTTTAGATGTGAACTCACTTGGTTCTTATGTTAAACTGAAAGAATCTCAAATCTACTTGTTAGTCTGTTTCACTGTTTCACCTCTTCTTCTTTCTGGGCAAAAAGATGACTGATAACATACTTTATCACAGTCACTGTGATTTTCATCATTTGTAAATGAATCAAGTCACTAATTAATTCATGAGCCTGATCAGCAACACTTTTCACCAAATATTCAAACTTGCTTTCATGCGTTTTGTCATGTGTAGTAAAAACAGCCACTCATTTCTCACTTTTAGCATTCAGAATTTTAGCAAGATATTTCCAAATAAATCTGTGAAATAAGTTGACTTAATAATTATAATCTATTGTAATTTTGATTTAAAAAGTTTATTTACCTTAACTAGATATTTTCTCTGTTTTTATGTTCTTTACTTTCTTCCATAATAAAAATTGCCAATATGACAGAGTTCAAAAAGTCAGAACATTCTTTCTCACTAAATGGCTATATATTCCCCCCAAAGAACTAGCTCTTAAAAGTTCTCTCCATTTCATGAAATACTTAATAGTAATTTTTCAAGCCATTTATTTTTTCTGAAAGTTAATTGCATTAACAGAAGTAATAAAAAATCAAGAAAAACAAAATCTTTGATGCAACATGCATTTGATGAATAATAGCAAAATAGACTCTGGCGCATGAAGGTTTTGATGAGAATTATCACTCTCATAGATCTTTGAGGTCATGTTCATTATTACAAGCCTAAGGTCAATATAATGGCAATTGAAAACTCAAGACTCAAAATTTTATGTACTTCATTTTTCTACCTATCTCTTCCATCAGAATTTTATCTTATGCATCAAATTTGTTTTTGTCTATAATTCTACATTCTCAGTTAAAATTATGCTTTTAAAATGACATATAAATTGATATTAAAATTACTAGCTTCCCATTTTTTAATCTTTGCATTGAATAAGTAACTGAAAGAGAAATGTTAGTATAATTAATTGTAGCATCCACATGAAATTTAGCTGATTTATTAGAATATATACTTCTTGGAGGGTGAATCAAAATATAGAGAAAAGTTATAAATTCCAAGACATGTAAAAATATGAATTTCAGCGAATTCTTAGGACTCACTGAGTAATCACACAATCCAGCACAATTGCTCAAGGAGCCAAGACTACCCATTAGCCCAGTTTGTACTGACTGCATTTTATAGGATACACTAGTATGTAAGTTCAAGATTCATTAGTCCATGCTCATAGAAATGTTACTATTTTGGTGTCAGGAAAAAATGAATGCTCCCACATCAAATCAGGATCCTAATAACTGCCTGGTTTGGGTATCAGGTAATGGTAGCCTCATACAATGAGTTTAGAAGCATTCCGTTTAATTTTTTGAGAGGTTGAAAAGGGTAAGTATTAAATTTTTCTTGAATGTTTGATAGAATTCACCTGTGAAGCAGATGTTCATGTAGCTTTAGATAAATTCTCTCCTCTCTTCTCCCCTTCTCCTTCTGGGATATCCATTTTCCTAAAATTTCCCTACCTAAAGAAGTTTAATAGTTCTTATAAGATTTGTGTCATTTTTCTTTATATCTTAATTTTCTCTCTTCTCCTACCTATATCATTTCTAGATTTTTATTCTCAGGTTTGCTAATTCTCTCTTTCATATGGTCTGCTCTATTTTAAAGGCTTTTTAATGCATTCTTTGGGCTTCTCAGGTGGCACAGTGGTACAGAATCCATCTATCAGTGCAGGAAGGGCAAAAGAAATGGGTTCGATTCCTGAGTTGGGAACATCCCCTGGAGGAGGAAATGACAATGCATTCCAGTATTCTTGACTGGAAAATTCTATGGACAGAGGAGCCTGGCAGGCGATAGTCCACGGGGTCACAAAGAGTCTGACATGACTGAGCACACACACTCCACTCCAATGCATCATTTATTCCATTTGTTGAATTCTTTAGCTCCAGAATTTCTGTTTGGTTCATTTTTAGAGTTTAAATCTCTGGCTAAGTATTCCTCCTGTTCATAAATTTTATTTCAAAGCTCATTGAACTGCCTTTTTGTTTCCTTGTAGCTCATTGAGCTTGGTCATGATAGTGACTTTGAATTCTGTTAGACTGACTTTAGTTTCTAGAGAACTGTCATTTTATTTCTGTAATACTGTGCTATAGTGATTCTTCATAGTGCTTGAGGAGTAACTCCGCCCATGCATTTGAAGAAATAAAACACCTTCTTAGGTAAACGCCCCGCCCTCCCCCTTGATTCTATTTAATAGTTTAGAATTAAAGGCGCTTCCCTTTGTGTCCAGTAGGTGGCAATATAGCACAAGCTGTTGATTTCTCCTACCTGTGCTGTCTCTGGTTATATTTGAGAGTTGGCGCTTTCCATCGTTCATCATCTCTCAGAGGTGTTGCCTGGTGCCCTTGTTGTCCCTGCTTGTGGGGGTCATTGGTGCCACTTGTGTCATTGGCATCACTGCCTGGGGCACCAGAATTGGAGGCCCTTCTGCCATATCTGGGGTCTCCTATGTTCCAGGCTCTGCTACCGTGGCAGGAGGGTGAAGGGGATGGAGGAGCCAGGGTCAAGGGAGCTTCTGTTACATCTGAGACTGTTGGGTTTGTGGGAGCCACTGCTGTGGACAAAAGTGGGGGGTAAAAGTACCTCCAAGGCTAGAGGGACAAGGTCACTGGCCCCCTCCCACTGCTGCATGGTTCCCTGTGGTCACAGGAATCACTGTGGCCCAGAGGCTGAAATTGTGTGTACTACCTCCTCCTCTGATGCTATGGTGTTCTCTGGGGCAGTAGGCTGAGCCACCACAGCTAAGGGTCTGGGACTGAAGCATCACTGGTTCCTCTGTCCCCTGGTTCTACCTTCCCTGTGTGCTCATGTCCACCTACCTTTCCAAGTACAGATGTGTGGAATACTCCAGTGTCCTGTTGTATTCAGTAGAGACACCTTTGTTGGGCCATGGATGTTTCACTGGTTGCAGATTGAAGGGGAGAGACAAAGGGAATGTCTTACTCTACGATGATACTGACGTTAGTCCCTAAAAACATCTTTTAATGAATTTAATCTATACAAGTCTAATAGAAGAAGTGGCTATGAGCAAATGAATTATTATTGCCTGAAAGCTGTTACACTTAGAATTAAGAGAACTGAGTGATTTAATTCAACGTATGAATGATTAGCCTATAAATGACAATAGAACTCTGAACTTCAATAGCCAGAGGCTTGAGAAGCCAAAGCATAACTTCTGTAGACCCCAGCTAGAATGGTCAAGAATTGGTCAGTGAGTTTCAGCTGTTCTAATTTTTGCCTTCCCTTACAACTCAGATGAAGCCAAATATATTCCCGTGATCAAACACATAAAATACCTCACTTGTAATCAGTCCACCTTCTTATGCCAACAACTTTCAAACAATGCATGCCTGAAGTGTTCTTCTTCATACTCTAATTTTTTTCACTGTAAAGATTTCCCACTTTGTTGCCTGCCTTTAGGTCTCTGGCAAATGCAAGTGATAGTGGCTGACTCCCTTGCTATAGTAAGCTGTAAATAAATAGCCTCTATTTGTTCTCATTTTGGTAATCTTTATTTCCAAAGTGACATTCTGCAAGGGGTGGGGAGGGGCGGTGTCCTGGGTCTTTACTGCCACGTATGGGCAATAGTTGTTGTGCATGGGCTTAATTGCCCTGGGGCATGTGGAATCTTCCCAGACCAGGAATTGAGCCTCTGTCCTTGCATTGGCCAGAGAAGGCAATGGCACCCCACTCCAGTACTCTTGCTTGGAAAATTCCATGGATGGAGGAGACTGGAAGGCTGCAGTCCATGAGGTCACTAAGAGTCGGACACGACTGAGCAACTTCACTTTCACTTTTCACTTTCATGCATTGGAGAAGGAAATGGCAACCCACTCCAGTGTTCTTGCCTGGAGAATCCCAGGGACGGGGGAGCCTGGTGGGCTGCCGTCTACGGGGTCACACAGAGTCGAACATGACTGAAGTGACTCAGCAGCAGTAGCAGCCTTACATTGGCAGGCAGATTCTTAACCACTGGACCACCAGGAAAGTCCCAAAGTGACACGTTTTTGAGCCTTAATACTTTGTGGGTTTTTGTTTCTACTTTTGAAATTAAAATAATATAAAATTATAATAGTCCAGTTGCAAATTGGTTTTTATAGTTAGTTATGTGTGGAATCCTGTAATTAATAAGTACATTCAGTTCTTTTTTCATTGCCAGATATCTTTTCCGCATTGTATTGTATACTGTTTGTTCTCTTCCTATTATTATTTGCCTAGCATCTATATAGTTTACAGTATAGTAATAATTATGGTTACAAGTTGGTTTCACACATGCAATCTCACTTAATCCTCATTACAAACAGGCTATTTTGGTTTTATTCTCCCCATTTTAGTAGTCAAATTACTGTTGCTAAATGATAGCACATGGCAAGGCCAACCTTTGGCCCAAGATTCTAATTCTGGGGTTCCTTCAACTTCAGAACAAATAGTGCATGAGAAGACTGGAAGAGCAATACCATAGAGAAGTCAGTCATTGAAATAAGCCAAGCTGTAAGTGTTAAGGTGCAGAACTTTCTTTAGCATATCAAACTTGACTCCTATCCTATGCAAACTGTCAAAGCAGAGAGACTCCTATTGTCTTCTCTTATTGTATAAACCAATTTAATCTTGAATTTTGCATTTATGATGATGGAGCTGTAAAATTTGAAAATGATTGCTAAACAATTTGGCAGTCTTTACATGACATCCAAAATGCCGTTTAAGATTCCATACATGTGTTTGTGTGTATATATACATATATATATATACACACACACACACTGTATAGGTATATACGGGGGTTTTCCAACTTAGCTTAGAGGTAAAAAATCTGCCTGCAATGCAGGTGCTGCAGAAGACATGGATTCGATCCCTGGGTGGGGAGGATCCCCTGGAAGAGGGCATGGCATACATGCCAAGAATACACTCCAGTATTCCTGCCTGGAAAATTCCATGGACAGAGGAGTCTGGTGGGCTGTAGTCCAGAGGGTCACCAAGAGTTGGGCATGACTGAAGTGAGCTAGCACACATGCATAGGTATATATATTATATAAATATACATATAATATACATATTATATATGTATATAATATAATGTTATATAATATATACACATGCATGTGTGCTAGGTCACTTATATATATATATATATTTTTTTAATTGTTCTTTCCCTTTTCTCTCCTTTGAAAACAGCCCAGTTTGCTTCCTTTAGTGGTTAAGCTAAATCAAAGTGGGAGGATTACAATGCATTGAACAAGTCTCAAGTTTGTCTCTATTTCCTTCAATCATAACTGTCACTAGTTGAGTTTTTGTAGTAGAGTGCCATCTCCCCTTTTATGCAGTATTGACATGGAAATTCCATTTGTAACCTCTCCTCCTTGCACCGAGGCTTCTATTCTATAAACACTTCATTTTATTCCTCAGCGTGACTCATATAAAGAGTTTTCCCCTATCCAACGTGTTAACTATAGGTGGAAATTGTACTTGATAAATTATAAAAGGATAGAATTAAAGGTTGAATTTCTAAGCTTGTTTTTAACTGATAAATGGGATTTTCAAGCTTTGATGGTATGTTTTCTCTTAAGCTCCTGGGATTTTTACTATTTAGCTTTGAGATTGGATGAGGATATGTGCTTTTTATTTGCTAACGAAAGATTAATTTGGTTGCTATGAGATCGATTTCATTTTGCTTTCTGAACATATTTTACTTTTCAGCTCCTTTAGGAAATTGAAAATTCGATAGCAGTTTCTCTTATAGTGAGTTGGCAAGGGTCTCTCAACTTGATATGAAGATATTCTAGCAGTGTTTTAATTCATATCTTCTAAGCAGAAAATATATTTTTCAGAGTTCTTTTTCACTGCTTATAATAATTGGGGCAGATTAGTCATTGAAATCCATTACCTGTAATTTTAATTAAATGACTTTATTGCACATAAGGGATTGCAGACTTGATTTTGGGGTGACTGTATGGGGCCATCCTCTCCATGCTTCTTACAGTTTCATTTGTACCTTGAAATATGACCCATCTGACCATGACCTACTGATTAGGTGGGGTTTCTGTTGGGCTTCAAAATAACCTTGGATACCTTGTTTATTACTTTTTGGAAGTATTCATATTAGCTATTTGAAACTTCCAGGCTATGTTTGCTCCTGTGTATTTTCTGGATTGCTTTCAAATACACAAGTCAAAGATTAAATCATGTTAAATTAACAAAAGTTATGTAATTTACGTTTAAATAACTCCTGGATATCCAAGACTTGGTCATGCACATGTGCAAATGGCATGATTAAAAGCTGAAACAAAGTAAATCCTATAATCGGCACTAGAACTTGACCTCAGTAATGTGCGAGGCTGATTTTCAACTTTTTTAGGATAATACTAAACAGAGTGGCAATTTGCATAGTGATAAAATATATAGTCTGTGAAGCCAATCTGGATTCCACTTCTAGTTCTGCCACTTCCTAACCATGTGCCCTTTAAGAAGATACTTTTATACCTGTTGGAGGAGAAAATCAGGAAGATGTGACGCCAGTTGACCCCCGAGCTGTACCTGGGCAGGGCAGTTGGCATCTGCTCATCCTTGCCCCCTGTCTTTGGAATGTATGCTCTGCCCACCATGTCCACAGTGGGAGCCATTCTCAAGGATGTAGCCTTAAGAGATAAGTTGTTGGTGAGACTGTCTGGCCAATACACATGATTAAAAACACTTAAGGCTGCTGTATAAACTTTTAAAATTCTGGTGGGCAGGTGCAGAGATGCAGAGATCTACTTGTCTTATGACTGCCCAAGACAATCCTTGAATGCAAGTCCCTTTGCTTATTAAACCTGCCAGCTACCCATCTGTAGTGGTCTACCTCTTTCTTTGGTATCTCCTGGTTCTCTGTTTTTGGGAGCCAGCTCGTGCACCAAGATCCCATAATTCAGTTTCTCTAAATGCGTGTAATAGTAGTGCCTGACTTCACAAGATTCTTGGAATATTTAAATGCAATAATACCTTCAAACACATAAGATCTGTTCCTTCTTCCTTGATGTTTCAAGTTGTTAAGTCATGTCTGACCTTTTGCGACCCCATGGACTATAGCCTGCCAGGCTCCTCTGTCCATGGGATTTCCTAGGCAAGAATAATGGAGTGGGTTGCCATTTCCTTCTCCAGGGACTCTCCTTACTTAGGAATTAAGCCCATGTCTCTTGCATTGCAGGCAGATTCTTTACTGTTGAGCCACCAGAGAAGATCCCTTCTCAAACACATAGGAAGCACTTGATAAGTGATGATGGATTATGAATCCACAACTGTTTATTCTGGATTACCTGAATTGTTTTTCTCACTAAACAAGTTTAGAATGTGGTTACAATATAGAAATATGCCACACATAATTTGTTGTTTTACTGCTTTATTCCAGCGTAGATTCATCAGGGAACATGTGTTTTATTCAGATTTGTCTCATGATGACAATTTGGATTCCACTTCAATCTAATTAATTTTATCATTTTCAAGAACGTGCCAGACCTTCATGAAACTCAGAAATTACATTCTCATAAACCCTACAAAGCTTCCTGATTCATGAGCCAAGACCTTCACGCAAGAAAGGGCAAAGCAACACTTTGAAAGAATTTAGCACCATTGCAAAGCTACTTAGAAATACAGCACATAATATTTGGCTGCAGACCATCATCTCTGTTAGGAAGCTTGGAAAGAGAATGTCACTGTATCCCACAAGGTGTTATAGTACATCATGGTGAGCAGCTCTTTATTAAGACTCTTGAGAGATGATTGGTGCTTGGGTCAAAATAAATTCTGCTCCACATGCCCTGCCCTGCCCTGCTCTGGGAAACATCCCCTTTACCCCTAAAAGGAGTTTACCCTGGGGAAAAAAAAATACAGCTGTAACAGAAGGACATAAAAATAATTATATCAATTTTTGCCTCTCTATTGATTTTATTCAAACTTCATTGCATTTTGTGGATGTGGATGTCATGAATTTTTCACTTCTAAGAACTTTAGGACGTGACAGGTTGTTTATTAGAAATGAATTCATGATTATTTTTATTCTCCCATTTATATCTAGGACATGAGCTCTGTATTTTTCAGCTTTTGGCTAAAAGCAGAGTTTCTAAGCTATTTGTACTTGAGGATAACCTGGAGAGGGAAGTGGAGTTGCCAGGTGATAGAGAAATGACAGTGTGTAGTTAGCACAAACCACAATTGATATAAAATCTAAACCTTTACTGAGAAAGTATGCCAATTCCACTGAGTGGTGCCCTGAGAAATACTGTAGCTTTTCCTTCCAAAGGCTTTTATTAAAAAATCACTATATGCCAGATACTGTGTTAACTGGTCTGAGAGATTCCCAGGTGAACCATGCATTTTCCTTTGTTAAAGCATTAAGGGTTTAAGAGCAGATCTAGACTCATGAGCTGCAAATAATAGGGTGCTGTGGAGAATGCTACCTGAGAACTTATGTATACCAGGCTTTGACTACATGGCAAGGAGAGATTAATTCTGGCTGAGAGCTGAGGGTGCTGCTAAGGGTAAATTTTAGAATATTACTGAGCTGAATGTTCAGAGATAAATAATGGTTTTCCAGGCAGAGAAATGAGGTCAGGACACTTGAAGCTGAGGAAGAAACACATATAACTACACAGTATCAAGAGGAAACATGGTATGTTTGCAGAAAAGTGAGACACTCTCATCAGATTTCTAGGTTGGAGCCTGCAAATGTGTAGAAGAAAGATACTAGAAGAAAACCAACCCAGAGAGGTGGAATGGGGTCTGGTCATGAAGAGTTGTTGAAGATATGCTGAGCAGTTTGATTTTCTTGTAGGGAAAATCACTTTTTGATTTAGAAAGATGATACTTTGCATCTGGAGGACAGATGGAAGGAGGAGAAATTTATGGCCAGGAATTCAAAAAAAAGGAGACTGCAACATCCCTCATGAGAGATAAGGAAGAATTTGGCCTACAGGGTTACTCATTGAGGAAAAAGAGTAAATAAATACATGGCTGTTTTAGGAAGTAGAGAAGACAAATAAATATGTGTAACTGATAGGATAAATGCTAGAAAGAGAAAACGATAATAAAATCTTGAAGTTTCAAGTTAAGTGGATGACAGTAGATCAGATAATGAGAATAGAAGTAGTGGAGTAGTGCAAGAGGTCATATTATTTCACATATTAAAATATCGGAGAAGGCAGTGGCACCCCACTCCAGTATTCTTGCCTGGAAAATCCCATGGATGGAGGAGCCTTGTAGGCTGCAGTCGGTGGGGTCGCTAAGAGTCAGGCACAACTGAGCGACTTCACTTTCACTTTTCACTTTCATGCATTGGAGAAGGAAGTGGCAACCCACTCCAGTGTTCTTGCCTGGAGAATCCCAGGTACGGGGGAGCCTGGTGGGCTGCCGTCTCTGGGGTCGCACAGAGTTGGACACGACTGAAGCGACTTAGCATAGCATAGCATAGCAAATATAGGTGAAAATTATAAGATTAGAATTCTAATTTGAAACTTGCAGATAATTCAGGAGGAGATAACTAATGACATTTGAAAATATGAGTTTGGTGTTGAGTAGTGAGTACTGACTTGGATATGTCAATACGTAGAGGGTCATTAGACCCATGACAAAGGAGGAAAACAATCAAGGAAACATGGAGATCAAGAAAAGAAAAAAGAATGTGATAAGAATGAGCTTATCTGATCAGATCTGCTCTAACAATTATCAAGAAAAAGTGGCAGAAGTGCAGAGAATGGTTTTTGTCAGTTGAGATGATTTGGATGCAATGATCTTATTTGGGCTGGCTTAATAAGGAGAAGAATTATCTCACATGGTGGAAGTCCATTCCCTGGACTTTACAAGTAGGGTCACATGACTTTTCAGCCTTAAGCTCTTCCTCAGGCTGGTTTCACTCATCAACTCCAAATGGTTGCTAGAAGCATTTGAGACTATATGCTTGAGAAGAGTGGAGAAGGCAATGGCACCCCACTCCAGTACTCCTGCCTGGTAAATCCCATGGAAGGAGGAGCCTGGCAGGTTGCAGTCTGTCTCTTAGGGGTCGCTAAGAGTTAGACACGACTGAGCAACTTCACTTTCACTTTTGACTTTCATGCATTGGAGAAGGAAATGGCAACCCACTCCAGTGTTCTTGCCTGGAGAAAAACGGAGGGAGAATCTGGTGGGCTGCCGTCTATGCGGTCGCACAGAGTTGGACAAGACTGAAGCATCTTAGCAGCAGCAGCAGCAGCTTGAGAAGAGAGAGAAAGAAAAAATACTTTTAACCATGGAAATAAAAGCTGCTTCCTTCAGACTGGTAGAGCTAAGTAAAGCCTGTGCCCATCTTTGGTCAAATAACAATCAGTTGGAGAAGGCTATCTGGCTCACCTACATGAGGTATAGACTGGGAATAATTATGACTTACAGAATGCAAACCACTCTGGAGCTGAAAATGCTGTCAGCTTCCCTTGAGTGACATGGGCTGAATTGGGAGAAGTAGATATTTGAACAAAATGACAGTTACATTAGGTAAGAGAAATAAACAGAATGGTTTCTAGATAAGCAAACAGTCTCTACTACACTAGTATACAAAGACACACTGACAATTACTAAAATTCAGGCAAGTTGATGTTTACTTTATATACATGATCAGATATTTTTCCTAAGGAATGATTTTTTTGTTGCCAGTTTAGGGCTGAAAGGAAATAGGATAATCTGTGGAGCAACTCCATCATAGCACTGGGTTAGTTTTCTGAGATTGGAATCCCAGGCAGCATTTGATATCTAACATTTGCTAATTTTTAAAAATTTTATCAAAATATAGTTGATCTATAATGTTGTGTTAATTTCCACTATATATCAAGGTGATTCAGTTACCATTTAATTCTAAGTATTTTGCTGGTTTTTCTTACATGGGTTGCCTCAACCCTACAACACACTAAAGAAATAGACAGTCAGCTTTGCATAGGATCATATCAATAGTTTAAGGGAGAACCAGTGTTCAAACTCAGTCCTTAAAATCCCCTAGACCAGAAAGTCAGAGTCATCACTCTGATCATCACATGTCACCCCCATTCATCAAAGGCAAATGAACTACGATGGGAAGAATATTATGCTTGGGAAAATAAATGCAAAAAAAAACCCCCAAAGTTTTTAAAGGCAAATGATACAGGGTTTGAAATCTCAGGGCTGGTGCACTGGGATGACCCAGAGGGATGGTATGGGGAGGGAGGTGGGAAGGGGGTTCAGGATGGGGAACACGTGTACACCCATGGTGGATTCATGTTGATGTATGGCAAAACCAATACAATATTGTAAAGTAATTAGCCTCCAATTAAAATGAATAAATTTAGATTAAAAAAAAAAGAAATCTCCATGAGTTGTCAGGTGCTCTAACAATTGAGCTAAAGTTCAAGATTGTTTGAACTGAACTCTAGCTGATGAAACAGGAAGTAGTCAAGAAGGCTAGGGTTAGGAGAAGGCTATTTCTTTGTTTTCTGTTTCTTTAGGTACAAAGATTTTCCTGTGTCTTTAGGTACAGAGCTTCCCATGGCTTAGCTCCTCATTTGAGACCAATGCCTGCTGACTGATGCTAAAGCTTCTATTGAGAAATAAAATTTTCTATCTGAGTTGAATTGGCTCAACAATTTGTACAGAATTTTTGTATAAAGAATGTAAATGCCTGTGGTTGACAAGGTGAAGGGAAGGTGGTTTGTATGGTAATACTGCTCAGTCACTTGGAGAAGGCAGTGGCACCCCACTCCAGTACTCTTGCCTGGAAAATCCCATGGACAGAGAAGCCTGGTGGGCTGCAGTCCTTGGGGTTGCTGAGAGTTGGACACGACTGAGCGACTTCACTTTCACACATTGGAGAAGGAAATGGCAACCCATTCCAGTGGTCTTGTCTGGAGAATCCCAGGGACGGGGGAGCCTGGTGGGCTGCCGTCTATGGGGTCGCATAGAGCAGACACGACTGAAGCGACTTAGCAGCAGCAGCAGCGCTGCTCAGTCACTAGCTGCTTAGCCTCTCCAACACTGATTGACAGCCAGCAGCATCCTCTCCTATAGAGGGAGTCTGCTAAAACCTCACCCAAAAGGCTTAAACTCATACCAGTTCCCAAACCAAAACGTCTAAGGCACTGTTTATGATTTCTTGGCCTTTACATGCTCTTGTTTTTCATAAGACATTATTTCATCTACCAGTATTGGGCTTCCCCAGTGGCTCAGATGGTAAAGAATCTGCCTGAAATGACGGAGGCCTGGATATCTGGATCCCATGGTGTAAGCAGGTTTCATTTTGATGAAGTCTGACTTAGAATTTCATATCCTAGTGCTCTCTGTGAAATCCCACATCATTTCCTGAGTTGCAGCTCCACAGTCTTCAGAGAGTGGCTTTTCTGATATTTTGCCTGCCCCACTCCATGTGACCTAGCCTGAATTTTACTGTATCTTCTAGCTCAGACCCTATTTTGAGATTCTGTTTCAAAAACATGCAGTGTTCCTAAATCCACCTTTTAGAGCAGACTTCTTCCTGGTCTCATTAATTAGTCTCCTTAGGAACTTGAATGCTGACTCTTACTAGTTCACTTGCCCTGGGTCTGAATAGTGAAGGAGTTACCAAGCAGCTTACCTGCTGTGATAAATATTTCAGGTAGCCACACTACACCAGGGGGCAATTGACCCCAAGATATCTTACAATAAATAAACTGTCCTGCTTCACAGATGGACACTGAGAACACTTGTCATTGTCAACTCCATTGCCCCTGTAACTTTGAGTGGATTCTCAAATATTTCTATTATTCATAAAGTTTATATATCACTGATTTTAAAGGAATAAAATATATTTATAAATCACATATATATCACATATTTTAAAGAAGTATCTTATTTATTTATTGGAAGGGAATGTAGTTGATTTTTCAATCAAACCCAGAAAATATACCATGATAATTTTGGAAAGGAATTCAGACCTTACACTCAGCCTATATAATTTATGTGATTGAAAAATGAAGTACTTATGCAATTTGCAGAGTCAACACAAATTGAGCCTAGCTTGTACTACTGAAAAATCATGACTTTAAGAAAGCTTAAAATCAAGGCAGACTATAAACTCTAGACCTCCTCTATGGGACATAAAGAAAAAATATATTTCTTCAAACCACTTTTATATTTTCAATCTGTCAACCTAAATTGATGTCACTAATTTGATTACAAATTCATCTGTATTACTTCTGGCTTGACAGGAGCCCAGGCTGCAATATCCAGCTCTTTTGGGATTCTGATACTGTCAGGAGGCCAATTTTGTGAAACATTTTAGAGAAATAGTATTTATATAAAATGGGGACATTGTTCATGTAATTGATTATACTTGATTTATGCTTCTGTCTTTTAAATCAGGTAAATGTCTGCAACTGAATCCTTTTAACGTTTTTCCCCTCCCAGTTCCCTGTTATGTATAGTGATTGAAAAAGAAAGCAAACACTTTAAAAATATATTTTTCAGTAAGTTAGGCAATATAAGATTATATCATCAAACCAAATTGAAAAGGAGGAACATGAATATCATTGACCATGTTCAACATATCTCCATTTCACCAGGCACACATCAGTTTTGTGATCTAATTCTTTCAAGATCCCTCTTTTGCATGTTGTCTTCCATGATTGAATAAGATTTTTACCATGTGTTTCTTCTTTCTCTTAAAGATGTGAGAAAGAAGTTGAACAACATCAAGGTTATTAACTTATCTCTCTCAGAGTCTTATAATTTGCTATCCAGGGATCTGGGGATTTGGGCTTCTACTCTTCAGTTATTCATTGTATAAGTGGAGTGTGTACGTACAGCTTCCCTGGTGACTCAGTGGTAAAGAATCTGCCTGCAGGGCAAAAGATGTGGGTTTGATCCCTGGGTCAGGAAGATGCCCTGGAGAAGGAAATGGCAACCCACTCCAGTATTCTTGACTAGGAAATCCCATGGACAGAGGAGCCTGATGGGTCTACAATCCACGGAGTCACAAAAGAGTAAACACAGCTTAGTGACTGAACAATAGCATATTTGTATATATATAAATATTGCTTTTCAAATATATTATTTATTTATTATTATCAAGGATTATATCATGTTAACCTAAAAGTGGAAACCGTTATATTTCTTGACCACTATTAAAAAATATTAAACAAATGTTTATTTTTCTAATTTGGCATACAGGGTAGGTTAATTACAGTGTTATTTTATTCTAATTTTGGATATGTTACAAATGCCAAAAATAAAGGAAAGAGGGAATCTACAAAAATAATGCTTTTTGAAGTACTCTAAAAAATTAGCACTTTTTAACCCTACATAAATATAGAAGGTCTTAAATATGACACTTCTCAATAAAAGTTCTGATCCAAAAAGTGCTTATTAATATGGATTTAAATAATAGAAAGTGAGAAAATTGCATTATTTTGTATCATGTAGATCATTAGTTTGTCACTTGCAGACATAATGTACTGAATAGATGAAAAAACATTAGAAGTTAGCAACGCAAAGATAACCAAGGAAAATCAAGTCTGTTATTAAAATGCATTTAATAGAGATGTGCATTTAATATACCATGATTTATAAGGAAGGTTTGATTAATAGAGATGTCTCAAAATTGCTAATTTATATATAAGTAATTTCATATAACTAAGTGATGCACTTGGATTTCAGAAATCAGTGTTTTGGTATAGTAGTTAAAAACCCACGGAAAATAGTATCAGAGCCAGGAGAGAAGATGTCCTTGAATCAACTTAAGCATTATAAGATAACTCTAATTATCATATATGCTTTATTCTTTAATGGTTTCCTTAGAATAAAGCTAGATTTAGTGAATGACCCAGTGACTTAGCATTGAATATTTTGAAATTATTTTACCTAATTTTTATAGTCATGTAATAACAGAAATGTAGTACAGTATATGGTTGACATAAGTTTAATTTGATAATATAGCATCCCCAGTAAGATAATTTTTAAAAATCACAATGCATACATTAGAAGGGGCTAACTCTAGGTGTCAGAATGGTATCTAAAGGGCAATTGAATAAATTAAGCTTCTTGTCATGTTTCATGAAAAATGCACATTTCTAAGTGTTCTTGTCTAAAGTTAAGAAATTCAGTGTGGCTATCAGCCACAAGGAAGGGATACACTAATATCTAAAAATGAATTTTAAACACACAGGAGGTAATTGTTATGAGCCAAAGCAACCAAACTTGGCAAATATAGAAAATCAAAAATGTTCTCTGGAAGATCAGAATAAATGAGTGGTTACTGAAGTGTAAAGGTGTAAAATGAACATATAATTTTTGTATGGCAGAAGGATAATAATGAGAAAAATTAGAGTTACTGAAATGGAAACCAGTAAAGCGAGATTGCAGAATGTGCATCGTTGTCACTTTTGTTGTAGGAATAGATTTCATGTCATATACAGGGTTATCACGAAACTATCATGCAAATCAGGATACATTTGAGCATGAATAAGAATGCTAGTAGTCATTACTATAGGCAAACTGAGACGTGTTCACCGTAAGTGGCAAAGGTATTTTCAAAGAATGCCTCCGCCAAAAATTTACTTATACCCTTACCAGAGCTATAAACTTTCCGAATATGATGATTAGTTTCTGTATGCCTCTTTCCTTCCCAGTGTAACAGGAATAATAGTTGCATTTTGAGTCACTATGTAGAAGTTTCATAAAATTACTATATAATTTTCAAATATTATTTTGCTTTGTTTCTTCATACTATTCCATTAATAACTGCACATAGCTTACTTAGGAAGTTTAGATTATTTCCAATATTTTGCTATTATAGAAAACACAGCAATATCATTTCACATGTATGTGAGAATATATATATATATATATATATATATATATAAAATGTGAATATACATAATATACTTCTGTAAATTCCCAGGTATGGTATTGATGGCTCAATGGGTATATGCATTCAGTGTGTTTCTGAACTCTCAAAAATTTATTTTGGAACATGGAAAGATATACAATTAATAGTATTAGAGATAATCAATAAAAGAATAATGTCACAAACATATATTCTGAAATTTCCCTCTTATAACGATAATTGAATTACTTAAATCCAGAGAATTCTCTGTGGCTTAAATATTTCATTGCTAAATGATGATATCTCATTACATTTTCCCCCTGAATTTTTGTCACCTCCTCAACTTCCAGTTTTAACTTTTATTTTAAAGGAGTATCTGGTAGAAATTTGTGTTTGCAATGGAGAAAAAGGAACGAGAAAGAAAAGGTAAAATAATGTGGCAAATTGGTTGTAGTATAAGAAAGATGATTTGATGATGTTAATGGTCTTTTTAACTCATTTGGAGCACACTGAAACAATTCATTTTCCTCATGCTTAGCAGAATCATATATATTTATTAAGTGATTTCTTGTATCACTCCTATTTTGGTACTCTCATCCCAATGGTGTACTCTTCAACTAAGTACCAATTTCCATCAGATCACAGTACTTAATGCTAGTTAATTATTTAAAATGAAACAAACATGCGGAGAAGAAAATCAATATGTCATTATTATTACCCAAGTAAACTTTAAGATGCTGGAGCCTTCAGAGGCCCTGGAAGGATCTGAGTCAGGTTATGTATGTGATCTTTCTGACTCGATTTCTTCTTATGCATTTAAGGCTTGTTTTTAAGCTTTTAAAACTGGGTCCTACTCTAAGGGTGCTTTCAGTCCTCAATCAAGGTGAGACCCACATTGGATCTCTACTAAATGTCCCTCATATTCAACATCTGTCTCTCTTCTGACTTATGGGGACTCAATGACACCTGACTATATGATCTCTTGAACTTATTTAATTTATAGAGTGCCTGATGAACTATGGAATGAGATTCAAGACATTGTACAGGAGACAGGGATCAAGACCATCCCCATGGAAAAGAAATGCAAAAAAGCAAAATGGCTGTCTAGGGAGGCCTTACAAATAGTTGTGAAAAGAAGAGAGGAGACAAGCAAAGGAGAAAAGGAAAGGTATAAGCATCTGAATGCAGAGTTCCAGAGAATGGCAAGAAGAGATAAGAGAGCCTTCTTCAGCGATCAATGCAAAGAAATAGAGGAAAAGAACAGGATGGGAAAGACTAGTGATCTCTTCAAGAAAATTAGAGATACCAAGGGAACATTTCATGCAAAGATGGGCTCAATAAAGGACAGAAATGGTATGGACCTAACAGAAGCAGAAGATATTAAGAAGAGGTGGCAAGAATACACAGAAGAACTATATGAAAAAAGATCTTCATGACCTGGATAATCATGATGGTGTGATCACTCATCTAGAGCCAGACATCCTGAAATGTGAAGTCAAGTGGGCCTTAGAAAGCATCACTACGAGCAAAGCTAGTGGAGGTGATGGAATTCCAGTGGAGCTATTTCAAATCCTAAAAGATGATACTGTGAAAGTGCTGACACTCAATATGCCAGCAAATGTGGAAAACTCAGCAGTGGCCACAGGACTGGAAAAGGTCAGTGTTCATTCCAATCCCAAAGAAAGGCAATGCCAAAGAATGCTCAAACTACCGCACAATTGCACTCATCTCACATGCTAGTAAAGTAATGCTCAAAATTCTCCAAGCCAGGCTTCAGCAATAC